>JAQIWS010001027.1:0-13846 GCA_034696085.1 Stigmatogaster subterranea | reverse complement strand
TCATTGTGATTGGTTTAATCTCTTTTAACTCTAAAAACCATTCTTTTTGATTACATAAATGTCTCCCAGCTGCTGAATCTAAAATCCATTCCCTTGGATTGATGTTAGGATCATTACCCACTGATATTGCTTCAAAATATTGTACTGAACTTTTAAACTGACCAGTTCTAGCTCTACCTCTTCCTCTACCACGACTATGAACATAAGTAGGAGGGCATGAACCACCATTGTTACTACGAACAACTGGTATTTCTTGAACACCAGAACCAACTGAATAAGAAGGAACATTTTTGTACTTCTTTTTACAATTATTAGCTAAATGACCCTTAATATTACAAATATAACATGTTCTTTGTTCTTGTTTTTTCTTGAACATCTGTTGACTTCCATGTTGAGATACAATCACTTCTTGAGATACAGTCTCTTCATAGTTCCTTGATGCACGCCTTCCAGCTTCTGCTAGCAAAGCTTCTGCCACTTTTGTTGAATTAAAATGGTCATCTTCCCATCCATATATTTGTGACACTAGATTATCAAAATCGCTAGGAAGCCCAGCTAGCATTTGGAAAGCAATTTCACTATCTTTGACTTCATTTTTGGCTTCTCTTAAATCACTAGCCAAATCACGAACTCGCGCAAGATAACACTCCAATGGTTCAGCTACATCCATGTGACATGTGTAAAACTTTTGTCGTAATGAAGCCAAACGAGCACGGCTTGATGGTTCATAAGTGTCAGCAAGCAATGTCCATGCTTGTTTTGGTGTCTTCACATCACGCAGAAAATTCTTTATGAAAGGTTCCAAACCCAAAAAATATACGCCAATGCCTGGTCTTGACGCCTGTTATATTCAGCCATGAGTTTTGCGTCAGCTTCCTTTGTATCTGCCGCTTTTCCATCAGCACCTTTCACATCTGTTTTAGATACTGGTGGTTTATCAGTATCATCTAACAAACCATGCAAACTACGACTTGCCAAAGCCATTCGCATGTCAATTTTCCACATACCATAATTTTTTCCATTAAGTTTTGGAAAGTCAAAAGCTGAGGGAAAACTGTCCTGAGACCGTGAAGTAGCCATAACAAATTGCTACTCGAATTCGTACTAACACGTTCCACAATGTCGTACCAAAACTTCCAATATGGCTGCCGAAATTAGGCTTACTTGCCCACTTGGCCAACCACAAAACAACACTTTTCACAGCAAAAATAAACACCAAAAACACAATAATGACTATTACACCTCTTGTGCTTGGTAACAAACAAAACGAAGCACTGCTTTAAACAGAGCACCAACACGGCACTTAGTCGGACGATTATTACCACGACCACACGTAGAAAAATGACGACTCGTAGAAAAACCCGGACAAGCGACGTGAGCTGGGCCCATAACCCTATTGTTGATGCAAAACCATAAGAAACTTCAACAATTTGTATAAGCGTAGTATAAACGTAAATAAAAATGGTAGCAGCACTTGTTTCACGTACTGTGTCAATCATAAGAAAAAAAACTTTATTCTTTCACCACCAGGGGACAATATATTACAGGACGTGACGTGACGTGACCAACTACAAAGTTATCACAATCATCAGTATAAACAAAGCTGGTTATAACACCAATGTACACAAAGAACTAAATACACAAATCAATATCTGCAATGCACAAATATGACATGATAAAATTAACAGAGTTGATTCAGATATTCATATGCGTGCTGTCTCACGTAACAATCATAAATTTTCGATTGTTCCGAGTCTGTTGATGTCATCTGTTATGCTTCTTGGAGTCGATAGTTCTTCGATACGTGGTTGGTAACCAAAGAGTAAGAAGAACGGCGATATTTTCGTGGATGCTTGCGTTGAATTGTTTATAGCAAAAATCGTGAGGTGGAGCAAGGTATCCCAATCGTCAGTTCTGGTTTGAACAAGTTTTGCGAGAATTGAAGTGATGGTTTTATTCATCCTCTCCACTAGTCCGTTAGCGTGTGGAACATAAGGGGGGAATGAAAGGCAGTTATGTTGTGGTCACAAAATAGTGGTTTTGTTACTTCAGCGATAAATGCAGGACCATTGTCACTTATGTAATTGGTTGGAGCCCAAAGATATTGATGATGTCGGAGATGCTTCGACACAACGTTATCGCATCAATTGTTGGTAATGGTCGAGCAAGTACATATCTCGTAGCGTGATCAATTGTAACAAGTATATGCTTATATCCATTTGTTGTCAGTGGTAAACTGACCATATGGTCGGCAGAGACTGTGTGAAAACGAATTTCTGGAATTGCCCACAGCTTTAATATCCCAGGAGTTGCAGTGGTTGGATGATTGAAATGCTGGCACGTTTCACAAGAATGGATATATTTGCGAACATCTGTGGTTAAATTTGGCCACCAGCATGATTTTTGAAGATGTTGGATTACAGTTGATGTTTGCTGATGTCCAAGATGATCGTGGCAAGCTTTGATCACGAATTGGCGAAGCATTAATTTTGGAACAACAGTGACAGTCGTATTATCAGGTAATTTTCGGTATAATGTCCTTTGGTGATGACAAGCATCTTTTTTATGTTTACGATACGTAGACTATTATCATCAAGTCGATTTATGGCAGCAATTAATTGCTGACAATGCGTATTGGTCACTTGCAACGTCTTTGTCTGATCCTCAATCGATTCTGACGTTCGGATGCTATTGGTCATAGGATATCTAGACAGATGATCAGTTATGACATTTTTATAACCTGGTCTGTGAGTGGTTACAAAATTGAAGTCACAAAGTAGCCCAAGTTGACGAGCGAATTTTCGGTTGTTTCACCACTTGCACCAACCAAGCGACAGACCAGTTGTCTACCACAGGTTCAAACGGAATTCCAATTAGGTAGACTCGGAATTTGTCCTGCAGAGCCCCGTGCACTGCTGTTGCTTCTAGTTCGTTCGAATGATAGTGAGTCTCCGCATCAGATAATGAACAACTGGCAAATGCGATAGCAAGTTTTTTTCCACGCTGAACTTGGAGCAAAGCCGCTTCCAGTCCATCATAGGACGCATCAGTTTCAACAATTGTCGGCAATGTGTGGTCGAAATGCGATAATACTGGGGTGACGTAATGTGATTTTGTAGTAGTTCAAAGGAATTTTGTTCGGCAGGAGTGAGTTTAATGGTTTTGTGTTTTTCGCTATTTGTGCCGTGTTTTGCTGCTGGTCTGATTTTGCAAATAAGCTTTTGTAGCTGAAGTGCTATCTTCGCAAAATCCCAAATGAAAATTCGAAAGTAGCTAGCAAAACCAAGAAAAGAGTGTACTTCAGCAGGTGTGTGTAATGTCTCGTATCTGCGGACAGCATCAGTTCGTGCAGGGTCGGGACGTTTGCCTTTTCCGTCGACAATAAATCCCAACGCATAGACCTCTGTTTGTGCAAATTGATATTTTGTAGCAGATAAGTGGAATTGATATTCACTGATGACCGCAAAAATCTCTGCGAGCAGTTATGTGTTCACTCCATGAGGTCGTCTTGGCAATGATGTCGTCGATGTAGACATCAACACCTCCTTTTCGTAAGAGGTCGCCAAACGAGTCTTGAAAAACGCGAGCCATTGTGCTCGATGCATTGCACAAACCAAACGGCATGAACAAAAATTCCAAATGTTCACGTTTAGTAACATTTGCAGTTTTTGGAATATTTTATTCTCTCATGGGAATTAACAGAAATGCGCTCATGAGATCAAGTACAGCAAAATAGTTATGGCCACCTCATTGTTGTATAATATCATCAATTCGCGGTAATGGCTGTCGAGCAGGAATTGTTTTTGGGTTGATTGTCGATTGGAAATCAACAACGACTCCAGCAGAAGTTATTTCATGCATTTCTTGATGTACAACAAATACTGGTGAAGCATACGGAGATTATAAAACTCTCACAATCCCTAACTTTTTCCATTTGTGAATGGTATTTTCGACAATGTCGTCATCATTAATAGATAAATGATATGGTCGTTTTGCGACAGAACTATCATCTTTCAGGTGGATTTTGTGTTGAGTCTTGGGTTAGCGTCCCATTTCGTTTCCTGGTGCTGAAAATAAGTCAGAGAATTTCTTGGTTAGTGACTGCAATTCTTTCAGCTATTTTTCTGACAAGAATTACATTTGTGTTTGCAACTGACCAAGAGTATCATTAGTCTTGGTTGAATCAAACTTCGAAACGGAGTTGATCTGAATGTTCTGTTCGTAACACACAGAATCAACAAGTGGTTTTTCCACGTTATCAGCAGTTTTATGTTTGATGTATGTCGGACCATGCGGTAATGGAAATTGGAAACATTTGGATGGGCTGTGCAGAGCAACGTTCGGCAATGGTCAGTATCAACACCATCATCATCATTTGGGATGATGACTTGTTTTTTACCGTCTTCAATAGAAAACGTAATGTTTCCACTCGGTTTACTATATACAGATGCACTTGCAGCGAGTTGCCAATCATTTCCAAGCATGAAAGGATGTGGCAAGTCACAAACAATCGCAACTTTTGGCATGATTGTCTGAATATGGCCTACAGCAATGTGCATCGGAAACCAACCTTCAGGTTGAAATGGTCCACAGATTGTATACAATGGGTCGTCAGTCCAAAGCTGTATTTGGTGTTGTGAATTTGGCGGCGTGTGTGCGGCATCATGCAAGGTAATGTGTGATCCCGAGTCAAAGACTGCAGTGATTACACGTTCCTTATCAATCGTTATCGTAAATCAAATCAAATCAGGTTTGCGCGGACAGATTGCAGTGACTTTCGATGATTGATTTGAAGCAGATGGTAATGTTTCTGATGCTTCAGTTGCCACGTTCGTAGCTGAAGAAGTAGTGTTAGAGAGACGTTGTTGTCTCATTTTATTCACATATTCCCTCCCAAAAGCTTTTTGCTCTGGAGTACGGTTGTCAGGAAATTTGCAATCTTTCGTGACATGACCAGATTTTTTGCATCGATAGCAAAAAAGGTGTTTGACCTCGGTCGATTCATGTTTTGATGGGTTAAATCGAGACATGTTTCTCGACGACTGCGGAATATTGCTTACCGTCAATGCAGCAGGCGTTGATGTCAAATAACCCGTTGAATGTCGAACTGTGTCACGTCTAGTCTCACTACGAGATGTAGACTTATGTTGTTTGGAATCAGTTGATTCATTTGTAATTCGTACAGATTCGAATTCACGACATTTTTCACGAAAATTGGCGAGTGATGTGTATGTAATTGCGTGAAGTCCAATTACTTGGCTTTTCATGCCGTTAATCATGAAACGTACTTGGTCCTTCTGCGACATTTCAGCTGGAGCTTTACGTAAAATTGCTGACATTGCGAAAATGTACTCTTCTAAAGTCTCATGCTCGCGCAATTTACGTGCTTGTAGTTTTATATAAACTCGTCCCAGTTTTGCGGCTCATTGTACTCACTTCGAAATGCAGCTAGCTACTCTCTGACCAATTGTCGAGATGCACAGCATCACCTTCGTGCCAATGCTCTGCACTGCCAGATAATTTCAAAATGGCAACTGCTAAACGTGCAGAATCGTTCCACTCGTTTTGTTTTGCTGCTCTTTCAATCTGAGCTAGCCAATTATGAGCCTCTGAATGATCGCCATTGAATTTACGGATCTGTGAAACTGTGTCGGGATGAGTGTGGATTTTCATCGTCGGTAATGCAGTTGGTGTGGCGGTCAATGATACGTTACGTGTAGAAGTCACTGCAGCATTTTGCTCTTGTTGTTTAGCAATTAATGCTGTGGTTTGTTCCTGCTGTCTGGCAAACAACGCAGTAGTTTGTTCATGTTGCTTAGCCATCATCTGCATTTGCTGTTGCATGAAAGCCATCATGGTACTCATGATGCTTTCGTTTGAAGCCTGTTTATCAGCAGGCATATTGACCATTAGATTATTTGTTTTCATTTTGGGTGACCAAGATCCTATTGGAGGATCAGATGAATTCAACAGAACATTGATCGAACGATCAGAAGTTTGCATTGTGACCTCAGCCTCACGTTCAGCTTTTAATCATTGCAGCCGTTGCTTAGATCGTGACAACGTTATACATCATGTCACCTTTAGCAACATGATGAACGTTGTCTTGCAGAAGAATGTCTACGAGTTCGGCATGCAAGGTATTCAGTGTTGGAATATTTCTGAGTTTCAACTCATCAATGAGGTCAATTGGAAGTTGAAGTATGACCTCAAGCGATGTGTCCTCGTAAATTTCGTCAGCGTAATCATCGGCCATGACTTTTCTTGCAAGAATCAATGACTGTCGATAAAAGTCAAAACTCTCGGTGGAAGAGGTGCAAAACTCTTTGTTTGTGGAATTTCTCATTTGTTTTGACGAGAAATTTAAGACTATTTTTACAAAAATGTGACAGGATTTTTTCACATTGAGATACTCTAAATTTTGTCCTTGGCCTGTTGTCCCCCAACCTGCACAAACCAGCAATAAGCCAGTCTCCGTGGATCCAAAAATTCCAACTATGTGTTTACACTCAAATAATCAAGACTGCAGGAACAATAAATGGGAATTTATTGACCCGCAAATGACACAAAATAACACTAACACTAAAAATAATCAATAAAACTTCGTCTCACACAGAGCGTCAAAGCTTACAAATGAAGTGATACGATAAAAATGAAGGTTGATAATGGCATGAAAGATGAATGAGTATCAAATACAAATGGCAGTAAATAGCACAAATAAACGTTGTTGAAACACAACCGAAGAATAGATAAATTAAATAAATATGCATAGAACGAATAAACTAGTCTTAACGTAAGATTAGCTACACAAAATTGCGCTTAAAATAAAATAAACAGGATTTTCTGCCCCTGGACGAAAGTCGAGGTTCACGAAAAAATTATTACTCAAATGTCAAAATAGAAACAAGCTAAACTCCAACCAAATCCAAACAACCCTCAAAAAGCATGAATGTTAATGAAGGACAAATACAAGGTGAAACAATAAAACACTAAAATCACGTAGGACATGGTACAAAACTAGTGGTCACTAAAAGCTCACCTCAAAACTAGCCTTGTTACAAGGGGAAATTTCTACTTGCTTTGTAACGGGTTTTAACCCGTGCAAGCAAAACTTCGCGATCACACTTAGCAATCGAAGAACCAGTTTAACACCAGGTCAGCTTCACAAATGGTGAAAAGTCGTCTCAAACTGCTAAAATTCACAACATAAAACGGAAAAGGATACTCCGGTTACGCAAGCCGGAATCTCCGTGTCAAACAACGATAGGAGAACACAAAGTGGGAATGCCTTCCCACTGATTAGGGCGCTCCGTCGTTCTCGTGGCTATGAATCTTTACGGAGACGTAACTCACCCACAAAACCTAACGCTCGAAGTCTTAGTTACCCCTTGGGCCTGACAAATTCCACGATGCAATGCTCCTTGTCCCAAAACTAAACGTCTCCAGCCCAAAACTTGATGAAATGCCATGAGCTTGGGATCGTCTAGGCTTAAATACCTACAAAGTGGATTATCCCACTTTTAAAAAGGGCGGGAACACATAGCTCCCTCTGGTATCAAAACCGGATAAATAGAGACATCTAGGGGCAAAATCGCTCCCTATTCATCTCTAAAAACTTCTCCGTTACAAAAAGCCTTTATGAAAGATTGAAGTCTGTCTTGACAAAAATCAAAAACAGTGTTCACCGTTTTATTGTTGAAGACTTGGTTTGTTATTGTTGTGATTAATTACAACAATAAAAGATAATACGTTATCGACGAGTCGGTATCATGGAATTGTTGAAATTCTCGGAAAATCGGGTGAACTTACGATTTTGGTATCAGAGAGCGTGATTGTTGAACGGTGAACACAACAAAGGATCGCGTAAAGTATTCCAAAGTTGTGCTGTGATGAATAACGGATTGTTCGGAAATTCTGCTATTGGTGTCCGCGAGGTTAGGTTTACGGCAAAATGTCGGTTTTTCGGAAATATATATGGTATTCCAACGTCTAGTCGAGCAATGCTTAACGAAATTGCACTACTTGTTGGTAGAAGCGATGAAAAGATGTGGATAACGGTGTTGAAAGATCGAATATCTCTTCAATACGTGGCAGGCGGATCTTTGTTTGACGGCAGAGAGAAAACACGTGGTTTTTGCAATATCTCGAGTTTTCCAACGTCCCGGCGAGAAAATGCTCCACGAAATGCAAAAACTCACGTGGAAAACGATGGATTGTTGATTGGAGTTGAAGAATCGAAGGATTCTACAACACGTGGTTGACGGCGTGTCTTTGTTTCAACGGTGAAAGACATGTGGTTGACGACTACGGTAATTTTCGGAATTGTTGGTTTAGCGGATTGTTTTTGAATGTTGATACATGCAGTTTTCATACGATTTCCATGTGAATGTGTTAAGGTTTCAATAGTTCACGACGCCATGTCAAGTGGAAATTCGCAGGAGCCAAGAAGGACACGTCTAACTGCCCACCATTCTCTACTAGAACTAACTTTATTTACCGGAAATGCCATCAGGGGCGCTGACAGTAGTACCCCAATTATCCGAACCACCCTTCAATTTTTACAAGGTAACAAAATGCTGCATAGTTAGCAAAATTTGCAAATTGTTCAACAAGAGAAGGTGTGAGTTTAGTACTGTACCAGGATTTTCCAAACTAGGTGCAGCGAAAGCAGTGTGTTAGTTATTTTGACCGTACAAAAATGGCATTTTTCTTTGCTACCATCCACAAACTAAACATTATACGTCAAATCAGTACATGTTCGCTGTGCAAAATTTTGAACTCCTCTGGGGTGAAGTCAACAAAAACGTTTGTAACGTTTGGGAAGTGTAGATTGTAGAATGCTAAAGAATAATTGACTGAAAATTTTAATTTACACTTGACCCATTATTTTTCACAAATTAAGCATATGGAACAGTAATTCCTCGCCAACTGCGCGGGTTGGGTTCCTGAAAAATGCCGCAGTTGGTGAAACCACGCCCCACTAACACACGAGGTCCTTCGGTTGAACTAGAAGTAAATAAACCTATAGAAGTATGACACTTTTGGGATTGGTGCAGGGAGTTCTGATACCATGTTAACCCCATTTTTAAGAGTGTTGTATAGGAGTGACATCTGGTGCAAAAATTGTAATTTGCTGCCTACTGTTAATCCTTAGACTCTAAGTTCTACCCCCTAACTCAGTGACGTCAATGCTACGCCCTTATAGCAGACTGAATAGGATGACCTATGACACCATTCTAAAGTCTAATTTTTTATGCTTTCATTTTTCAGTTTTTTACAGTTTAAACTGTGTATCATTTTTGTTAACATTTTTCATAACTTTGCACAAAATTATTAAGAATGTCAAATAATAAGCGTAGTGAGAAAATTTCAAAAATTGTTTTTTGTTAGAAACCTGCAGCAATCTCCAACTTCGTTTCCTCTTTTTGGAAGAAAAATACAGTTGAGACAAAGCTAAAATTGCTTGGGGGTATAAGAGAGAGAGGGAAAAGACCTTCTGTGGAAAAGGGGGAGAAAATGAGACAATGGAGAGATTAAGGTGTGATGGGCGACCGTGCTTGCACCGTCGTAGTTTCAAAAAAAGCGTTAAGTTCAAACACAGAAATACAGGTCGGCTATCTGTTATCTGGCATGTTCGGGACCGATAGCCGGATTTCGGAATTTTCCGGATTTCGGACCGGAAAATTTTTTTGTCATTTTATGTCAAAATTTTTTTGTCATTTTATGTCAAAAATAGCCATTTTATAAACAAAATAACGTGTTAATCGAACAATTTAATGTTAAAACTACACTTAATTCGGTTCTATTAATGTCAAAATCTCCAAAAATAAAAGAACTATTTCACGGATCAACACAAGCCACGTGCAAATAGGCGTTGCGGTGGGATATTAACTAACTAAAGGATTATGGGTATTGTAATACTGAATGAAAAAAGTGCCGGATTTCAGAACGTGCCGGATTTCGGAATGCCGGATAAGAGATAGCCATTCTGTATTATCGTGAGGCAGTGGAATGCGCGGAGTAACGCGCGGAAGCCCACTGCTGACCCGCCGTGGAATTCCTCGTCCTCGCACAGCGCGCAACGCGAAGAGTAAACGCACTTGAACACCATTCGCTCGTATTCCGTATTTATTACCTCGTCACTCAATAAATCATAAACACAACACAATACTCGTCTCGGTATCCCAATAATAATTCGGCTCAGTATCACAGCTTCCTGGAAATTCATGTTTCTCGTAGGCTTAATCGTTGCAGGCCTGAATTCAATCTTACTTAAAAATCCCACTCACGGATTAACCTCGATACCCTCCCCTCGGGATCTCAATCCCGAATCTGATCTTGTTACTCTCGTCACCAGGTGTTTTATCAATTAACACCTGGTGGCCAAATCAAACATCTCACCAAATTAAAACCCCTAATAATAATCAATTAGTCGTGACATGTCTGTTTGGACGTCACAAAGGGATTAGCAACCCATTTTCTCAGTAATAAATATAATTTTTTTAAATCTTTGTATGTATTAGTTATTTTGTGATGAAATTAACTTAGACTCAAAATGAAAAATGCTTTATTTCCATGTAAATTTTTCTCGAATTACTTGAAAAAAATTATTTTCATACCCAATACACTAGTGCCGCTAAACCGGTATTGGTACCATACGTGCACAGTTGTTTTATAAGCCGCAGGGTCGTACTTCAGCCGCCCACAATTTACTGCAATAAGCGTAAAATACGCAGTGTTTACTCCATTACAGCCAACGAATTAAAATGGATGGTATTGAGTTTATGTAACTGTGTTTTTTATTTGTGTGCAACAGAAATGAAATACGGTGTTTTTTAACGTAAGGAAATGTGGTTGAATAACGAGAAATGAACTAGATTTAAAATGTTTACTAGGTACCAGTAGATAATTTTAAGAATTTCGAATGTTTTAGCGATGTTTTGGAATTTTGAACCTAAGCCTACTTTTACGAACTTTATCGAATTTTTGAAATTTTTGGAAATGACGACGAATTCCGAATTTTTAATTGAAAGTGACATTATTAATAGATTATTTGCAGTTGTGTTTCATCTCCACACCGCTTTCGACCTATCGTGTGCATGATTTAAGGAATTTTTCGAAAATAAGACTTTTATTGAAAACTTTGGAAAATTCTGCTAAAATTTTGGGTTAACGATAAACCGAAAATTGTGCTACGATGTCATCGAGCGGTGATAGTGAGATTGTTAATGAACTGCACGTATATCGTGATGATTGACTTGCAGCAGTAGCTTTAATGCGACGTTCCTCTAATTCTTTTCGTTTGTATTGCACAGTGTAAACTCACGACATGGTGACTGGAGGTTTTGATCATCGAGATGAAGACTACGAAAATTGGGACGATTTACCAGCTGGTGCGTCAGCTGCCGACAGGCAACCACCGCCTACGGCCCCCGCGTCCACGTCTCACGCCTCCACGTCTTACGCCTCATCGTCAACGATAAAACCGGAACCAGGACCAAATTGACCACCACCTGTATTCGAACGATCTAGCTCGCCAATCCTGCATCCCGTTTATTTTAACGACATTCCTGATAAGATGGATAACGCAGAAACGTGCCCGATTTGTGGAGTCTGGGGTATCTTCATCATCAACGGAAAATTATGTTGGCATTGTACACTTGGAGAAAAGAAGCGTCAAAGATGTTTCGCGCGCTTTACAATCAATTGATGGGACGATACGACGAAAATTGGCCTTTTGCAATGGGTACGAACATTCCACCGATGCAACCGTTCTTCAGGAGTTGGAATTTGGTGCAAACGTGAGTGAGACAGCAAACTTCGTGGTGTAATCGACTGTGGAGATACTGGAACGATAAAGGAGTCAAGAAACCAACAGTCGAATTTCGACGAGGCGTTTTCGAATAAGATGACAGGAGACAATACGTGAACCGAAACAGTATTAAACGTGAGTTTCCCGAAATGCGAGATGGACAGACTTCCACCACCGATGATCAGCAACAAATCGACCCACTGACGGCTTACAAAGACGAAATTGAAGATTTGCGCAACAAATTCGAAGTTTTGGCGCAACACGTCAAAGAACGAGACCACAACTCGAATTTGAAGGAAGCGCAGCGAGGACTGCAAGTGATTGGTCGTGGACAGAAGATGAAAATAGGATTCGACGCCTTGACTGTCCAGCGAGAGAAAGATCTCAAGAAATTGGGACGCGACAAAGAAGACTTGATCCGAAATTTGGAAACAGCCACTCAGCACAACAATGAAAACGATGTAAAGCTGTACGAACTGGATCTAGAGTTTAAGTGTCTTCTCGATGAACTGAAATCAACGAAAAAGCAGCGCGACGAAAGAGTGCTGTTGATTAAACGAATTCGAGCACAGTGCGAATTAATGGAAGAAACTTACATGATCGAGGAACCCGAAGGTGACCAATTTTCTGATTTGGAGGATCCGCCCAAAGATGACGTTGATGACGAAGACGTCGATAGAAGATTGGCGTTAGGCAGTGTTGTGGAAGATAAATAGAGACGTTTTGATTTGAACATTTCGAACTTTTTGAATTCTTTTATGTTGATACTGATTTTATTTTTATTTTTGATTATCCGTATTATTTCGAGAAGTTGTTTATGTAGCTTAAGATTTTCAATTTCTTGTACGATTTTGATACGTTTTGAGTTTAGATATTTTACGAGTATTCTAAGTCAGAATAGTTTTAAGTTAATATAAGATCTAGAGTTTGTGTAAACGTAAAAGTAAGCTACTTTGTATTTTTTTATACGAATTTTTGGACGAACTTTTAGATATTTAGATATTTCGATATTTTGACATTTTGATATTTTATCCTGTATTGTGACGATTTTATATTTTTTAGACGTTTTTGTTAATTGTGGATTTTAGGATAGTTTGTTATGTTTCGAGCGAATGATTCCTCTTGGTATCCAGATAGAGTTTTCACTTACGAGGACGTAAGTTTGATTTGGGTTGGGGAGAGTTGTGACGTGCAAGCAGACGCGTCACGACCACTTGATTTAATTAGTTGGGCTTGATGACGTTTTTTTTGTTTATTTCCTGATTATCTTTGGGTAATTTGGTTGCTGTTTGATTTGGCCACCAGGTGCGTTTTTTTTATAAAACAACTGGTGATGAGAATAACAGAAAATTCGGGATCGAGATTCCCCAGTGTGCGGATCGAGGGTAATTCAGGAGCGAAGTTTGAGTGCGATTAGGAAAAAGATTAGGCCTGCGACTTTAAGCCTACGTGAAGACTAATTTCGAGCAGGGAAACCTTTGATACCGAGCCGAGCAAAGAAAACTAATGACACCGAGACGAGTTATTGTATTTTAAGTGCTTTATTTTGGTTTTGTCAGTGAATAAATACAGGATACGATTATTTTAATTGTTTCGTTCGTTTTGTGCATGCTGCGCAGGCCGAGACGCCGAGAATTCCACGCTGGATACGCGGTAGGCTTTCGCGCGTTACACCGTGCTTTCCATGGCCTCCGGAGACGATTTATTATTTCGAATTTGGCGCGATTCTGACACTAAGACGTTGCGGGCAAGGTCGCACGTCGCAACCTGTATTGATGCAAAAGTAGCGTAAGCTTTAAAGCACTATTTTTAAGGCATGATTTAATCTTTTCGGACATTAATACTATGACTCAGCTACACCACTTAACTGTTAACCCTCTAACAGACAACGTCGCCGTGTTTATTGTTAAGTCTATGGGATTTATAACAAACTAGCTAATTAGCCCGGCTTCGCTCAGGATTCGAAAACGTATGCCAAACTTGGTCGTTTTCAGACTTTAAACGACTGAGTTTTTAGGCGGGCACACGCACAAA
>JAQIWS010001026.1:0-13848 GCA_034696085.1 Stigmatogaster subterranea | reverse complement strand
TGGTAATTCTTCGACTGCAATTTATTTGTGCTCAGTATTACTTCAAGAAAAACTACACTCGAGAAGTCAGAATACAAGTGAAATTTGAGTTGAATCCAACCTTTGCGTTTCAGTTTCACGACGTTTACAATAACTTCAAATGTTCTCACAGAATTAATATTAACTTAAATTACCACACTAATTCTATAAGACTGCACATTTTAAAATTAACCGAAACATCAATAAAGTTTACTCTAATTATTAACAATCTCTAGGCATTCTCCGCAAAACATTCTTTAGTCGGAATTCTTTAGCTACGGGTTAACAAACAGCACGACGAAATCCAGAGTTAAAGAATTAAGTCACTGGAATGAATAATCCCGTGAATGGTACGTATTTATTTAAATGAACAAAGCACAAACATTACGCTGAAGCCAGTCATAAAACCACATGAAACTTCTATTAAGTGACATTTTTTCACCAAAAACGGATATTGTTATTTACGACACTGGTAAACTAAACTTATCTGTACAATTAACTAAATAAAATTGAACTTTTTTTCGTGGTTTCACGAATGACACAGTAGACAAAATTCGCAAAATACAGCGGTTACGTAATTACAATTGTCAGTCCTGTTCACGGTACTGCGAAAAATTAATTGTGAAAGGGAAAGTGTAAAAAAAATTAGCAAATTTTAGGCATAAAACTTTGCGGTTTGAAATATTGCAGTGCCATAAACATAAACAACAACTAGCAATAATCACTATAAAAATATGTATAAACATCTAACAAATTTTGGTTCTTAAAGAAAGTATTTAAATGTGAGAACATTTCTGTGACGTTACAAATTTTTGCCAACACGAAATATAAAAATTTTAACAGCAAAATTAAATAAAAATACATAATTAATGGCAATTTTAAGATAACAATCTAATTATAACGTGGAATAAAATCTAATTTTATTTTCTATTCAATACCCTTGAATGCAGAACCCTAACCGTTAGGGTTAATCATGTTCTAAAATTCCAAAACGCCTTATAACAAAAAACCTCCATAGCTAAAACATTCTTTTTGATGAGGTCTCGTGCGCCACGCTCAAACCTCTGGTCTCTGGCTGACACCAGCTTTCAGCCAGCTTTCTGGCGTACGGTGACTTTAAATTTTTGGAGCGACCTGAAGCACCGTGCCTGAAGTTAACAAAACTGAAATTTTCCATCACAAGAGATTCTCAGCTATGATAGCAAGAGTAAATTTAACAATTATCTTGTAACAACAATAATTTCAATAAAAGATATATCGTAAAATCTAACTAAAGGAAAAGTTCCCTAAACATTTGATCCTTCACCATAATGAAGAGAACCAGACCACGATAAGAAGTGTATTGTATGAACCGTAACAAGAGAAAAAGCGCATTTTATAAATACGATGGGTGTACAAATTTATTAATGCGACGCAAACTAAATGAAACGTCTTCAATTATATCACGAAGTAACAATTCTTGACATTATATACGCATTTCACACTGAATGCATATTATAACATAAATCGTCTAAGGTCAAATGAAGCTAAAATTATCTTTTGTCTCTCAGAGCAAGCATAAAGTAATTTGTTACAGTACTGTATATGGCGTAAGAAATGAAAAACATTGGAAAGGAACCACATAAAAAACTGAGAAGCCAATTAAATAAATTATACTAACGGTATTTAGATATCGCAATTTTAAAAAAACGTGAAATTGAAAATTCTTTTGACCTAAAGTTTCTTTTACAACACTGATCGGTTAGACCATCATTAATTTAAAAACATTTTGCCGCCATGCATTTGGATTTGAAATTTCAAGAATAAATTTGTTACGTGAAAAGCTTACACTGACGTTTAACTTTTGACGCAATAAAATTACTTCATCTACCCTAATAAATTAGTAAGATCAAAAAAGATTATGGTAAAAATTAAGTAACACGTAGCTTTACTCAGAAATTTAACGGGGTAATTTTAATAGTCGTATTCGTAACATCATTATGCAATGAGTAAATGAATGAAATTTCGTCGTTTTACAACTTCTCCACAAATAAATAAAATTAATGGTGATCGCTCAGCAATTTTATTATTTAACGTGAAAAAACTCTACATACCGAAAGCTACAATAATCTTGCAAATTTCATTTTTAATTTAACTTCCAAATTTAAATCCATGTCAAAAAGGCAATTTTTTTTAACAGGATCTGTTTGAGAAGTCTGTCTGAATAGATTAAATTCTGCAGACAAATTCCAATGTTTTGCATTTGGTCTGCAGAATTTTCACAGAAGTCTACACCAATTTCTGCAAATTACCCATAATTTTAATTTTGTTGGACGCATCAAATCACACTACTCGAACAGACCTGATGCCTGTATGAAATCTAAGGGGGCCCATCCACGATTAGACGCGGTCTAAGAGATTAGAGATTAGTAGCACCAATTCTAGCACTGTCTCTTTCGCACATAGCCTCACAATAGATTGCTGTCACAAATTTAAGAAACACTTAGCAACGCGTAAGTAATTTTCAGATTTTCGTCCGAAACGCCCACACACACAGATCGATTTTAAAGTGAACTGAATTTTATTAACGTGTCGATACTTGAACACTGTTAATTGAAATATTTTGACAATATTTAAATACTCGGTTATTTTACAATAGATGTGTGATATTAAACTCTCAAAATAAACTCTCAGACAAATGGTTACAATCCTAGGTCAGTGGTACACAAAATCACTATTTACGGTACCGTACCAAAACCATAAAACAAATTGTATTGATATTTCAGTGATGAACGACTGGGAGAAATTAGAATTCATACAAATTCACTACTAATATCAGATTTAATTATAGTTTTAATGGATTTATTAAATAGACCATGCAATTAATAAAATTTAAAAATTTAAAAATTTCAATTCTAAAGAAACTTTTTGCGTTAATAAGACCATAGCATTGATAGTATTAACACAATATTTACAATTAAAATTAAACAGTTCAATCAAAATCACTTTCCAAATAAATCCGTACAATTACCGTGAAGTGAGAAGTTAATGTTTCACAAAGAAACAAATTTTAGTAAATACAATGGATATACAGTAATTCAAGCCCTAATTTGACGGGGTACAAAATTCAATAAATAACTGTTCGAAATTCAGACAACAACAAAATTTGCAACTGAATCAGCGTGTTCACTTGTCAAATCGCACTCTTAAATACTGTAGAAAAATACCACAAGCTTATTTAAAAAAATAATAATAATGGATTATTGCTGTGAATTTTCATTCTGTATAGCTTGAATATATTTTTCTCATTTACAACTGTACGTGAAAAAAATGTTGTGGCTTATAGTAATATTTTCATTTTCAAGTCATGTCATGCAGATCATAGACTAATAAATTTCAATATAACATTACTTTCTCAAATAACGGCAATACTACAAACAAAACCAATTTTTTCAATACAGGAAGGTCTCAAGTTACGAACGAGTTCCGTTCCTGAGCGCGTTCGTAACTCGATTTTATATGGAAGTCGAAATTGTATGCAAACACAACAACCACTGTGTAGTTGCGCTGTTCTCCAATACCGGCAATAGCAGCGGTGCAGCACACTCAGTTATTCAACCGGACATTTGGTCTAGCTGACTTGTCCGTATGGGCGAATTGCCGTAAGTCGAGTGAGCCGTAGCTGGAAACCCTTCCTATCCTCACAAACCCTCAAAACAGCTTGTAAACACAGCAACAACATATAATTTACAGATTGCTGTCGTATCAAACATTCGAACAATTCCCAGCAACGAATTAACCATTTTTACAATTTCTAGCAAAATGTGCACATTTATCCCAAAAATGTAATTACTTGACCGCCAAGGATCGCTAATAAAATATGACCACAAATTTTATAGTGCCGACGTATTTCTGATTTCATTACCGAACAAATTTTAGCTTTAATGTACTTTACAAATTCAACGCTCAAGAGACTATTAAAATCTTTTAACAAAAATTGAAATTAAATAGGGAGACTACCGCACGAGTATAATTTGCTGCAAACAAAGATTGACTATAAATTCACTTGGGGCACTAGTTTAATTAAATTACATTCAAACTCTTGACGTTATATGAATTTACTTCACGTTCAACAGTTCACACTTACTTCAAATTTTCCATTTTTGGTAATTAAATAATACCTTTACATTTTACATTACCATTAATTATATTATCCTTAATGACAGAATGGTTTGATTAGTCAAACAGTAAATTGTAATACCCAGATAAAATAGCATTACTTTTGCAATTTGTTTCCGTTTTAGGATTTGGTCCAACAAATTGTGGCTGGTCCAATAAAGCGGAATCGACTGTATATACGGTACTGTCGTTGCAACAAATTAATTTAGACTTCGCTAGTGACGGACTTTAAAAAAGTAAATAACTAAAAGAATTTTCATATATTCGTCAGCATTGACATCTAGGTAAAAATTGCGAGATTGCTCAAGGATGTACAAAAATAAAAAATTAGTGGTGGTCATCATTAATTTTATTTTTTCGTACTTCGTATATTTTGACACCCATTAACAATAAATTTTGCATATTTCAGTTACAAGTCAGCTTACAAATTCGAACTATACTGTTGTAAATTGAATTCTCTAAATAACACCACATATAATCAACAGGTTTAATTTTTTATTTCCAACATTCAAACAAGCATAAACATTGTGCACTAAAATAAACCATGAATTCTACAAATCCACACACAACACAAACACAGGTGAGAACTGCTACTTGAACTATTTCGACGATATGTAATGTTCATTTCAGAATAAACGTATACAATTCAATTGTCAAAACAACATTTACTGCAGAGTAAATTCATTGCATTAATTAAATTCAACCTCTTAATGCAATGCATTTACTGGCAATTTCCTCTTTTACATCACAAATTTACAATGATTTGTCGCAAATTGCCCACGGGTAATACAAATTAAGAATATTTTATGAGTAGTCAATATTATTTAACTGGGATATAATATTAAAATAATTTTCACATTTCATATAATTTATGAATATAAAAAAAATTTTCTGTAAGCTTCTGTAAATTAATAATAATTCATCTGCAATAAAGCTCCAAAATTTTCGTGAGTCTTTATGCTCTGAACTCCTCGAAATGTCCTCTTCGCACCATAAAACAGCACATTTTTCAATAAATCGATACAATAATCAATAAATTGTCACATTTGTGCTGTTCACAAAGACAATTCGAATAAATAAACGCAGGACAAATGCATATCTAATACATATCTAATAGTCAGTCAGTATTAATAGTCACAAAATAAAAATTGACAACAGAAAAAATTTCCATTGTAAACTTGAGACTGCAAATTCAATGACAAGTTTCAGAAAAAACAGATACAGTAGCAGCGAACGGTTACAAACAGCGAAAAATATACAACCAAAAACTATTCAGCGCGATAAATTTAAGACAAATCGTATTTCTAAAAAGTGCGAAAAAAAACTAAAGTTATGCCAAAAAAAAAACAAGTCAGTAAGAATATTGAGATAAATATTTATTTCCCACGTTGGATATATGGTATTAACAAAACCTAAAAAAACCTTTTTTTATTCTACGCAGAATTATTTTTCACAACAAGTAGAAATACAATTGTGTAATAAATTGGATCCAACATCAAGAGTGTCCTCCCAAATTTTTATTAATCATCAAATCAAACAACACACGATCGATTTAATTAAAACACACTTACTACAGTAGTGCGAAAACAATATCAATCACGCGAAAAAAATTTGTACTTGGAATTGTTTACTAAGCATTTGACCAACAGTTCGCTTGCTCATTAGACGACATCCTGAAAAGATTGGGTAATTTACAATTAAATAAATTCCGACAAAATTAATACCAGACAATTTATCGGACTATAGTTGTCTGATAAAACGTCGTAGAATTTGTAAATATCGTTCAATCATGAATCGTTACGTTTAAATGGTGTCATAGCGTAATTACAAAGATTGAAACACATAAATAATTCTAACTTTTGCAAACATTATAATATGACTAACTTCATGAAACCGTGAACAAAGATCTAATAAACTAGAGCTCGTCAATAAAAACAATTTAAAATTTCAAACCCATTTCGGTCCTTAATGAACGCATTTTACAAAATGGAAATTTTTATGATTGTGTAAATTCTTACTAAAAAAAATTAATATTCGCAGAAGACACGGAGTGTATAACATAAATAAAGAAAAATTAGAAATTTTAAGTAACATAAGATAAAATCTAGAATTGTCAAATTGTTAACTAAATTATTTCTAATGCCTAAAGATTTCAAATTTCAGCTTGTCAATCAATCAACTAATTTCACATTAAAACAACACTCAAACTACCCCAACTAACGCAAATTAATAAATTGGAAAATGTGCAGAAAGCTTTACAACACACTCAACTGAGAAAAATTTCTTCGGCATGTACTGCAACTCGCTCCAAGCAAAACTTTACAACAAGCCAAAAACAATATCAACGAAAACAAATTACATACACAAATTTAAAACTGAGTAACTTTTGGGTCTTTCTGTGGAGTTCATCACTACTCCGAAATAACTACCGTTAGATCCAGTATATCGTTTTAAGCAAACATAAAATATCATACATACTGCACAAATCGTGGTTGGTTTCAAAGAAAATAATACCGTACAATTTTTATAATGATTAGAATCGCAATTCTTAATTCTAGAGCGCAGCCTGCAAATGATTATAAAAAAAATTACAATTTACGTACTCCACCAATACAAATTCATTCTTCAAAATTTAAAAGATCTCTTCAATAAAAATCAGATTCTAGACAACAATAAAAATAATTAATTTCGTAGTTAAACATATTAGGTAATTTATTATACTTGTCAATTTGTTAAGTTTTGTTGCGTCAGTATAAAATACAATTTAAAGGCTATTATAAACGAATGGGAATTCAAAGACATGTAACGCGAAATGAACAAAAAATTACCAAATTTTAAGCACAAAATTTGTGAAAAATTTGTAATAATCACTTAAATAATTACTCCAAAAAATAAAAATTTGGTGTCAGTGTAGTGATCACTAAACATTTTATTTTTTTGTGCAATTAGGTTTTTAAGCAAACTGAAACATGCTCAAAATTAACAGTAACAAAACAGAGTGCGATTAATATAATCAAATTCGCATAAAAATCACAGAAACACAGTATACCAAAATATGCAATGTAAAAAAAAATTTCATTTTTGAAAGAATAGCTATTAAACAACGGGCTTAAATATGAAAATTTGAAGTGACTTCACTTTTTTACCAAAGTAAACAAAAATCACTCACAGAAAAATTAGACAATAAAATAAAAATACAGATTTTAAAAATTTAACTTCCGTGTTTTTAAAAACTGAGACGTAAAAAAACCGTTAGGGTTAACCATTTGTTCTAAACTTTCATGTCTGCTTAACTTCGTCAAAACGCCTTACAATAAAAAATCAATATAAAAATGTGTTGAGTTTTGAAAGCCAATAAATTAATATTGGCATTCAACTACCGAACACATTTCCATTCACAAAGTTCGTTACACGAACGAAAAAATGGCGTCTGAACTATGGAATTTACGAAAGAACAGAAAATGCAGAGAATATGAATGAAAATTAATTCTATAAGGTACCCGCAAGTAATTATAAAATAAATAAATTTTGTGTATCTCGGTATCCAAGTTGATTAAGCTACGAAATACCGTTCTCGATAAATAATTTCTTTACACAAACAACCTCCAGTCTCCACAAATACGTTCTTTTTGATGCGGTCTCGTGCGCCGTGCTCAAAGCACGTGATTGGCCCGTTTCAGTACAGCATAATAAAAATTTACTTTCAAGAATTCAGTCACGATTACCAGAATATATATTTTTTAAATTAATTTTTTATGTTAATAAATTTTTACCATTAATTTTAAAATCCATATTTCTGCGTTTGTTTTTATTGCGTTACGTCACCGTCACGTCAACGCCCCTCTGACGTCAACTTCTCGAAACTTCTCGCACAATCCAAAAATTTAAAAATGGCGGCGCAGAAACTATAAACACACGCGCATCGAGAGAAAATTTGTCATTTACGGTAATTCTTGTGCTCGTTACCTTCATTAACTAAAAATGTCGGATAATCCGCGTCAGCCGTCTAATTTAAAAGGCTTAATGACATTTGCGTTACAAGCATCTGCTAATTCTTCAACCGAGAGCTCTGAACACAGTATGCAACCATCCAACGAACCGATGGATCCTGAGGTAAAATAAATATTTATCTTAGCAAGACAGTTTGATAAACAATGAAAATGTTAATTTATATTATAATATAGCGACGACAGTGGTTACAAGAAGTTTTGTCTACGATGACGGTAAATATATCCCAAGAAATGAAGAATTCAGTCGTTGTTCTCAGTCAATATACCGAGGGCGAAGATGATTTACAAAACAAAGAAACTGCGTTGGATAATTTATTAAAATATGTGGATAACGTTGATTTCGCTAACGGTTTGTAATCATGTTTAATAATATTAAAAAAATTATGATACTCATTTTGTTTTAATTTTGATTTTAGATTTTTATAAAATCGGTGGTTTTACTGTGTTAGGACCTGGATTAGTTAACCCAAACCCGAGCATACGCTGTAAAACCGGAGAATTAATAGCTGAATTAATGCAGAATAATCCGTTCTGTCAAGAAAAAAGCGTCGAATTCGGTTTATTAAGTTTATTAATTGACGTTCTCGAAAATGACGACGACGATGAAGCACGTGTAAAATCCTTACACGCGTTATCATGTTTACTTCGTCAAAATCCAGACGCTTTGAAACAATTTAACGAACATGACGGATTCTCATCACTTTTAAAAGCCATGCAGTCGGATGTTGAGCGTCTCCGAGTTAAATCTTCATTTTTAATCTCATGTTTATGCGCCCAGCAACCACATATTAAGGGTAAAAATATTTTAAAGCAAGAAAAATTTGATGTTTTCGCAATATTTAATTATTTTTACATTTTAGATATCCTTACCAAAATGGGATTTGTCGTTCAATTGGCCGCACTCATCCAAACGGAACACGATCAAACTCACGAACATTTGATGGACGCATTATGTAAATTAGTAACCGATCATCCAGCCGCCATTGAAGAATGTCAAAATCCGGAATTAAGATTGCAAGAAACTCTCGAACAAAGGATGGATTTATTAAAAGGATGCGAAGAATCTATAGTAAATTAAAAACTAAATATTCAACAAAATTCCGAATTTTAACAGATTTTTCTTATTTTTAATCCAGGAGGAATTAGAATACTGCAAACAACTAATGAACATGTGTTTTCATTCGTCTGGAACTAACAAAACTGAAGAAAAAAATGACCAAGTGCACGCTTTGCCACGATAAAAATAAACAAAATTTTAATTAAACTTATTGCTGTCTGACAAATTATTTCTTTCTCGCAAACACAAAAAAGATGAATCCATGATTTACTTGACTTCAGAATTGACCCCAAAAAAATCTTAACACATTTAAATCTATTTCCCTGGCATTAAAATGAGGTTGGAGGTGGTAATACTGGTTTTTCGAACCAGTTCCACGAGTTCCTTCTCTTCAGGATGCTCCTCATCCTCATCGTCGCTGCCCTTCTCGGAGGGGGCAGGAGTTGAACCGCGTGAAGTTGACGGACTCGGAGGTTCAGAAACTGGACGCGGGAATCTAAACCTAGCCGCCTATAAATAAAAATTAAATTAAACAACTTGAAATATCTCAATTTTTAATTACAAAAATTTATTACGTGCAACGCTTGATTAAGTTATTGCTCACCAGGTGTGAAATTGGTTAAAGGAAAAAGGTATCAGGTAGAGTCAGTGAGTGATTCTGAGGAAGTGGAAGCTCTGGTGGGTGTAACACCACCGAAAGGATAAGCAGGTGAAAGCATTGGGAGATAAAGCGATTCTTCGTCCTAATTAAAATCAATTAAAGCGGGATATGGGATTAAGCGATTTAGAATTAATCTTACTATGGAAGTGTCTTCCTCGAAAATTTCTGGATGAGTTTTATGTAACGCCATTTGTCTTGCTTTTCGATAATACTAAAAAAAAATAAAAAATTAAATTAAATTTGTCTAAAATTAAAATTTTTTGGTGTTTCTTACAATGCCCAAATTCTTCCAATCCAGTAAATCACTAAGCCGCTCCGTTCGATTTCTCTGAATAATTCTCTGTCGTCTCGTTAAACACGTAAAATCGAACAAATATTGAGCTAACTGTTGAACGGATTCCTCTGCGCTTTTATATCGCCGATCGATGATATAAATTCCATACGACATAGGGTCAGCTACGTGTTCCGCCATGAAACAACCGAATCCGGACAAATTCGTGGTCACGCTCGGGATGCCCATAACCGTGCATTCAGCTGGGGTGTAACCCCACGGTTCGTAATAAGAAGGGAAGACTCCTAAATGGCACCCTCGGACGAATTCGTCGTATTCCACACCGAGCAGAGGATTGGTTGGTGAGAGGAATTCTGGGTGGAAGATTATTTTAACCCGGTCTGGTCTGTTGTTGAATAATTGAGTTCGACGGATGGCGTTTAAAACGGGGTCTCCGCTGTCGTCGTTCATGTTGTGAGTGCAGACTGGGGGAAGACTACTTCGCTAAAAAAAAATATACAAAAAAATATTTTGACAAAAATTATTATTTTGCAATAAAAGTAATTTTTTTACGTGAGCAGCGAAGACGCATCGTTTCAGTTTGACAACATCTTCGGGTCTTAGCAACTCGTTACCGCTTGGTAATCGACCTCTATAAATAAGTAACTTAATATTATTAAAATGTTGTAAAGGAATTATTTCATAGTTTTTACCCAAGACAAACTTCGAACATCCGTCGACCAATTTTATTCTGAATGTCGTTTATAGTTTCTCTAAGTTGTTTAGCGATGGCTTGACCTCTCAACGACTCAACGTTAAAATTATTGGTTTTGGCGGGGAAAATAAGAAACGCGATTACGGTTACATCAGAACCGGAAGACTAAAAGTAATATCACGAAAATTATTATTAAATTCTGATTTTTAATTATAATTAAAATCTCACCTTAAGATAATGATTCAATCTCGCCAATGCCTCAATAAACATGTCAGCACCTTTATTGCTAAACTCGTATCTCCCAGCAATAAAAAAATAAAGCGTTTTATCTAAATCAAAATCATAATTTCCATAAAAATGTCCACGGACAAAATCGTTGATTTTCTCTTTCGCTATCGCGTGCATGTTTTGAAACTCGTGAATGGCGCTGAATTTCTTCACATTTAACCCGTTCGGCGTTACTAAATCGGGTTTTCTTCGTAATAAATGTTCAGCTTCGAGGGCGGTGATTTCGGAAACTGTCGTAAAACAATGCGCGCTGTGAGCCGCAGCGCGTTCCGTGCAATATCGGTGATAAATTCCTCGATCCCCAGCTTCTTTATCAACATTAAACTGCAAAAAAAAATTAAATAATATTAGTAAAAAATTAAAATTTAAAAAATGTTTAATTTTGGTACCGAATCGAGATTATTATAGAAATCAACATTTCCAGCACATAAATAGCGTCCTAAAAGGGTTGCGTGAGTAGTAAATATCGTCGCTACGTCCAAATGACGCACGCGGGATAAAATTAACCCAATTCCCGCTTGCCATTCGTGAAATTGGGTTACGACCAATGGATTCATTCCTAGGGCTTGACACCGGTTTATAAACTTAAAAAAAAAAAAAATTTATATATATTAATTCGTAATAATATTTATTATTAAAATATCTAATCACTTCTTCTAAGAACATGGTGATTAAAAATCCGAAAATCACTGCATCGTTTGATTCCCGATCGTGCCACGGAATTCCAATATTTGATACGTTCCACAATTCGCGTTTCCATTCATCTAATTTCCAACCCGCAGATCCGATTTCAAACAAAATTACACGTGGGTAGCCATCGATAAGCCATCGTCCGTAGTGCAACTGATAAAATGGAAAGTTATTTTCTTTAGATTAAATCACACTTAAAAATTTTCCAAAAATAAAACAATTTAAAAATACAAAATACAATGGTTACAATTTATGTTTTAAGGGTTTTTAAAATGTATAAAATATTTTATATTAACTTTAAAACCACGATCTTTCAACGCGTTTATCGTTGGACCAAATAGTTCATCGTCCGCGGCCATTAATTCAACTTCGGTTTGAACCATCGCTTCGTTATAAGGTCCCATTAACGTATATTGCTCGCCTAATTCTTCATCGGTAACCCCGGCTTTAGAGCGGATTACCGTATAAATACCGCCCACTGTCAGAAAATAAATAGAAAATAAATCAAAATTATCGTCTGCTATTTTTTGCTGTCGTCTGCTAAATTGTTAATTTTTGTAAATATTTTTTTAAATAATTATTGTGCATAGTAAAAACATTGAATAAAATTTATTTTTAATAGGCTTAAGGAAAATCAGGGTTTGTGTAGTGAAGAAAAAATAAAAATGATAATGTGATGACCCCGATAGTTGTTTTTAATTATGTAATATCAGTTTGGATTGATAAAAATGAAGAAAAATGTTGTCTTGAGTTGGTCGTAATTTAAAGTTAAGCCTAACCTTTGTTAGCCACTTCCCACGATGCTTCGAACATCCACCTGTTCTCCATGGCAGCTGTGATTCCGTGGTCTAGTAACGAATTGTCTTGTGCGTCGAGTCGGAAGAAACGACGAGAGATACGGGAAGCCATTTTGAAATCGCTGTAACCTTGATGTTGAAATTTGACAAAATGGCGGTATGTTTTTTTGATAAGGAGGAACAGCAGCGACCTCACGCGGTGAGTAAGTTATATTACAACTTTACACTCATAGGGAAATGACAATGTAAAGACGTCGTATATGGTACATCAATTCTTTAATATTGGCAAAAGTTGATAACTGTTATCTGATATCATGATGATTGATTCTTATTGAATATTAGTACTCATGACCAGATATGCCGCTTCTCCGCTAAGCGACTTTTGTGCATATATGAATAAAAAATCAGTGTTATTATGTGTGTTACAAAGCGAGGTAGTAACTGCTGTTGTATTCGCTAAATCAATATAAACCCACCAGTTACGACGGTTCGATAATCAGGCTCCTGGCTTTTAATTTACGTGGTTTTTAGTAAATTACCATTAAAATCTACACTAAACAAAAATAAAAATAATTTCTAATGAAACATCCGTCATGACGTCACAAGTTGTAACGTCATATATAATGCTAGGTCACGTGTCAAATCGTTGATTTTATAGTTATTCCAAGTTATTGTTTGTCGTAAAAAAATGGAAGAAAAAGAAGAAGCTAAGTTGATCGAATGTATTTTCAACGACGAGCATAGATACAAAAAATCAGAGATCCAGGCCCACGAAGCAACGTGTCCCTCACGAGTAAGTATTGGCAGAAGTACTTCTAGTGGTGATGTTTATCCAAGCGACCGAAGCTGCAGTTCTCGAGGTGATCAAATCAGTTCCGTAGTAGCGTCTGAAGGAAATCATGGTGGAAAAGGTAATCTTTTTATCTCTAGGAGATAAAAATTGTCTTCTGGGTGATTCTTCTTCGTGCTCGACAATAAGCCTCGGCTCCGAGAATTCCCAGATAAACTTGGATTTTGGAAATCCTGATGCCTTTAACAACCAGCAAGGATTTTTCAATTTATGTGGTGGACATTTTGATCCAGATGTATTTGCAACCATGATGAGAGAAGGGGTCGTTCACAAATTATGTCACGGTCGAAGGGGGGTGGGGGGGTTCATGGTCAGCGTTACGGAAGTGTGACG
>JAQIWS010001025.1:0-13849 GCA_034696085.1 Stigmatogaster subterranea | reverse complement strand
TGTCCAAAATCTAACACAATTTCTTTCGTCATTTTCCCACAATTTTCTACATTCATCATTTCCCCCCAAAAAAATCTCAACTCTTGTGGTGAAATTATCACTAATTTCCACATTTTCCACCGGCAAAACATCCAACACCCTACAACCTATCATCCAACCCGCAATTAAACAAAACAACAAACTTTTCCACAAACAATCCCAATTTATTTTCATCACAAACCAGCTCCAACAATTTCCAACTTGCCAAACCAACAGCAATCATTCCTCTCGTTCGAACACTAACAAATTTCTGCCTCTCAACTCTAAAATGCTAATGGCGAGCGTGACGACCACCACATCATTTGTCTGTGCTTTGGGTATTTATTTTTGGTTAGATAAGCAGATATCTGTTTAAAAGAGGTTCCATGGTGTGTTAATTTCATTAGATAGCGACAGCTGGCCACGAGCGTTTCCTCGTTTTGAGGTAACCCGTTTAACGAGACGTCACGGGTAGAATAACTCGAACGAATCTGTCAACTTGTTGCTATCTGTTTTCCACGATAAATTTCGAGTTGTAAATCCACCGAGAAATTTCGTAATTAGTGGATAAAAGTGTAGTTCCCGTTTTTGAAGGGGTTGTTATAGTGAAAAATGGGGGTTTTGAATTATTGACGTGGGAAAGTTTGATTTTGAGAATTTTGAAGTAGATTTTGAAGATTTAATGAGTGGTTTTATGAACTTAAGAGCATAAATTCGAGAGTTTTTTTAATTTATTTTAGGCGTTTTTCAATTAATTTCAAGTGTTTTTCAACTTTTTCTAAGCATTTTTCAACTTTTTCTAAGCATTTTTCAACTTTTTCCAGCGTTTTTCAATTATTTCAACGCGTTTATCAATTTATTTGAAGTATTTTCACCCATTTTTCTACTATTTTCAAGTAATTTCACCCATTTTTCTACTATTTTAAATTTATTTCAGGCGTTTTTCAATTAATTTCAAGTGTTTTTCAACTTTTTCCAAGCATTTTTCAACTTTTTTTCAGCGTTTTTCAACTTTTTCCAGCGTTTTTCAATTATTTCAATACGTTTATCAATTTATTTCAAGTATTTTCACCCATTTTTCTACTATTTTCAAGTAATTTCACCCATTTTCCACTATTTTCCAGATACTTCTTCGTGTTCAAACACGCAAAAAAAATTTAAAATTTATTATCAAGTAATCATTTAATTCCACTAACACCAAAAAGCCCACTCAAAAATCACCTTACAAACTCTAAAATCAAACTACAACATCTCCAAACAATTTCAACCAAAACCAAACAACCCAAAAAACCACATCAACCAACTCTCTCATTTCCCCATTGCGCCAAAACTAATCCATTAGACACGCGTTTTTATTGACAAATGTTGCCGTTGTTGCAACTTATTCATCGCATTACACGGGTTATGTTTGAGGTGAATACATATTTACACTTTAACAAAAAACTAAGATGAATAGGACTCTTGTCAAATCGATCTTCATTTGCCTTTTTATTGCCTTGTTTGTTTGTTCTTTTTTTCCCTTCCTCCAAACAACAAAACCAACGCCATTTTATTTCCACAAATTTATTCTCGTGTCAGTGCGCAACTTTTTAGAATTTTTCCTGTCACATTTCTTCTAGTAAACTTTTAAATCCTCTTTTCTCTGCCAAGTGTGGAAAATAAAAGTAAAAAATACGTTGCAGGTGAATAATCATAAAAGTGTTGCGTTGCTGTTTACGTCTCAACTTGTCAAGACGCGAGCACAATGGCCCAAACTGGTTTTTTCCTTCTTCTTTTCCCTATTTCTACTATTACGGCTTTAAACGGAAAACAGGTAGGGTATTTGTTTGGAGATTTGTGAGTGGAGGGGTATTTGAGAAAACGAAGCCAACTGTGAAGACAGATGGCTAAGTTTGAGGAAGTGTCTTTGGCTTGCTTCTCAAAGCATGACTAAGACCTTATTCTCCAAGTTCAGCCAAGTTTGGAAATCTCTCTTCTTTCCCCAACTTTGGCTGAGATCAGTTTTCAAACAAAACTCGCAAAACGCGTCACGAGTCGCCGCTGAAACTCATCCTGAGAGGTGATGGTTCAATTTGGACCGATTACCGATGCTCGTGCAGCTGGAAGTAATCAGAAATTGCCGCTGCTTTCACTACTTATGATATTAACCGGACCTCTGACCCGAATACAGGGTCACGTCTAAATGACCTCATAGCTTGATTTGAGTTGCAAGACGTATTAATCAAGCATAAAGAAAAATCTACCATCTTGTTGAACTGACAGTGACGAGTTTAGTCGTTGCTGCGGGCTATTGTTGCTGTGGAAACGGTATCCACAGCATTTCGTGATGTAATTGTTGTGTGTTTTAGGCGTAGTAACTGGTTTAGCTAGTGTTTTTGATGGCCGTAAACGTTCTGTTGATCTAGTTTACAGTTACAAACTACAACTAGAATATCACAGAAGGGAATCAATGTTTCATATACAGTATGTATTTATGTCATCGGTACCTTATCGCAATATTCCAATCAGCTTATTACAATAAGCATGGTATTTTCTCATTGAAGTTTTACGCATGTCTAGAGCCCATTAATCTAAGACAGATAATTATAATGCTAAGTACTATAGTTGCAGACAATGTTGCCAATCAGGTAATTTTCCAATACAGTACAGTAATTACCTTACTGTGACTTTCTGTACACTTACTATTATTTGAGCAGCTTCTGTCAGTAATTTGTAATTTGTTTAGAGTGGATCTTCTGCGCACAGTAAATTGCAAATTGCCAAATCGTGCTTACACAATTGTAAATCAACACATGATCATGAGCTTAAAGAGGAAAGTACAAACTACCTAATTTAAATTGTGTACTGAAGTCACAAAAATACTACCATTTAAAGCTGTTGCTGTCTGCTGCACAGCAAGTTATTAAAACAGTGTTCGAAATAAACCGCTTCGCTTTAAGTCCCAAACTATCATGAATAGCGAAAGGCGCAAATATTATACGACCACAAAAATATTGTATTGAAAAGAGAAAACACAATGAACATAACTGTTTTCAGTGAATTTTCCTTGCTCGATGTTAAAAGTATTAATAACATAGTACCACCACTAAATATTACAACATTACCATCAAAATCTGCAATGCGTTTAAGATAAATCTGAGTAAAGCGTGACATTTTAAAGAGCTTCAACTCAAACAGCGTCAGAAATAAATATCAATTTTCATTTTAATGATGTGCGCGTAAAATCCTGACTCAGCATATGCAAACACGGTTTTGCACCAGAAGAAGCAAAAAGAGGCAATGTTGAGTTTTTTGCAGTCATTCCATAATAATAGTAGAAGAAATTTATTTAACCCATCCGTGTTACCGCTGAATACGAAGGCTAAATACCGACCAGCAGGGGTTGAGCATCGTCATTTAAAACACACCTCCCGGGGCTTGTTATGGATGTCGCGTGGCTTCAAACAAATGGATTAAACCGACAAAAAGAACGTTTAAATTAAATCACCACGAATTACCATTTTTTTTTATCATCCTTCATCTTAGTCTTGGATTTTCGCCAATAATTTCAACTGATTCAGCAAAACGTCAATGTTATAAACTCGTCAACCAATTTTTTTTCCTTGTGTTTTTTTTTTCTTTTTCATCACGTTTCCTAGATGATATGTACCTTCATTTTTTCTTTTTTCTTTTTCCTCCCCCTCTTGCATTTTGCGTCTACTTCTGCAAATTCAGCAAAAATTATCTTCCGGTAAAAGCTGATAACACACTCCATCGATATGGTAACTTAAATCCTTAGCTCCAAAAGTAACCCGATATTATTCCAACTAATTGCAAACTGATGCAAAACACAACCCTCATTGGATTCTTATCACAAAAGATATAAATTCCTAGAAAAAAAAATTCTTAAAAAAGGAGGGTTCTTTCTGTCCAAATGTTTCTTGTTATATGGATGGCAAGTGTATGTGCAGATCGACAGATAAAGTTCAATGTGGATCTTTGTATTCAGCACTTTCTCCTCGTGTACACAGTGAGAACATCTTAAGAAGGCCCCCCAAAGGAAGTTTCCACTCTTCATCCACACGTTTATCTACTGCTTTTTATCTTTCCCCCAATCGATAAGACCTTACGGTCACCGTCACCACATTTTTTGTTTCTACCATCACCACCACCACCGTCTGTTTTTGTAAGCATCTGTTGAGTTTTCTGTTTCCCCTTGCTCTTTTTAAAACCAATTCCATTTTAACAGAAAAACTAACTAAACATGTGCAATTTTTACTGGTTTTAAAAATATTTTAGATTTTTAATCGTATTTTGCTCCTTTCAATTTTTTCTTAGCCGAACTACCCCTGGAACCGACTGTTCGGATAATTGGAGTTCTACTATCCAGTAAAAACCGAACTCGTGATTTTATAACGCAGCGTGAGATTCACTCGGGTTTGCATTGTAAATCCAACGCAGGTAAAACATAAAATAAGTTTATAAATTCATTCAGAAATGATCTCTAAAACAGGCGCAACGGCACAGAAGTACAAACTCTAAGGCAACATTTTCAAATGCACCAATGAGTATCGATTACAACTAAAAAGAGGGAAAATGCACGATCTGTTTTTTCCTCTATCCCTCTACCTTCACTGCTGTTTTAACAGCCGACGAATTCAATATTGGAAAATTTCCCCGCGTTTTCCATCTCAGACTAAAACGCTTCCGTTAGGTAAAAACTGTCATGGGAGTTTATGCCCAACTTCTCCCGCCTTTTTCACTTTTTTCCTTTTACACGAAATGGATGGGGCAACACCATGGTACACTGCTTTTTAATATTCCCAACATTATTTCACATGAGGATTCCTCTGATCTGTCTGTCTGTCTGTCAAATTTTTTTCGAAATTCGATCACAAGAAAAAAAAGTGAAATGCGTTTCTTTTTTGAGACGCATGCACTTCATTAGTTTAGCCACTGGCTTCGCACTCACCATTGATGCCTGCTGTTGCCTTCTTCACCAAACTGTCTGATCGACCTGCGCGGTGGAGGAACCTGTTTGAAAAGATGTATCTACCCATCCCCTATTTGTACAGTGAACTTTCCCTCAGTTTAAGTGAGCCACCCTAGCAGAGCGTATTAGAGGCAGATGGCTGTGGTATGGGGAGTATGTTAGTTGCTTGTATCACGAGCTTTAAATCAAAACTATTGGTAGGATTTTTTTCCTTAGGGGGTGTGTGGATTTATTTGAGTGATAAAAATTCCTTATATAAGTATTAAAATGGTAGGGAACGTATTTACTAAAAAATAAAACGTCAGGGAAGCGAATAATGTAAACATTTCACTGCCATCTGTTTTGCATCGTGGTGCGAAGGACTTTAAGGCGTCCACACCATTTCCACTCATCTTCTTCTTTTGCCTGCACTCGTCCAACACATTAACCCAGCTTCCTGAGTCGCTAATGCCTTCCAAGTGTGGCGGAGTAAAAGAGGAAAAATCAATTATTGTGTATCACACAAAACATTGGCCTGCCGCACATAATCTTAAGTGTGGCGTCGAATTTGGCATGACGCCATTGGACTGCAGGCTAACTGTGACATGCAGCTGTTTTCCCCGGTAAATGGTAATCTGACAGCTAAATCCAATACGTGATGGATGGATTAATAGAAAAGCTGGAGGTCCACGTATGTTCGAATATGGTGTTTGTCCTTTTGAGCTGAGGAAGATGGAAATTTTATTGATGAGATTGTTTTCCAGAAGACATTTGGAATAATGTTCTCGGCGCGGATCAATTCCAAGAGGTTATGCTTTAGTAGGTTAGTGTTTATTGATTTTTCAGTCGGAGGATTATAGTTCGCTGGAATTGTGGTGAGAAAAGTTTTACACATCCGGCTTTGGCTTTATCTCGTACACGGAGAGGAAGTGAACATTAGTTTGAATAGTAGTCCGGAAATATTCACTAATATTCTACGCATCGATCTTGGTTTTTTTTTTTTTTAATGCAGGTATTTTCGTCCATTTTTATCCAGAAAAACTTTTTTTGGGTAATGATATTTTCCCACAAAAAAAATTACACAACATTTTAAAATTAAATAGGTAATTGAGGTTTTGCAAAATCTTCTTATTCTGCGGTATGGCAGGCTTAGAAGATGGTTCTCCAGTTCCCATTTTACGGGATGTATTATTCAGAGATCTCCATAGGATTCCTCCGCAATCAAATTCGCAATGACGTTAGACGTCATCTCAGTAGCAGCCATTGACTCTTCCAGTTAGCACCTGCTGGTTTTACTCTGGTTTCCTCTCACGGTAAAAGTAAAGATAATTAACCAGATCTCACACTTACCGTCAAATAATCAGAATAAACAACAGATTTAAGAGATACTTCACACTACACCACAACCACAATTGGTTTGCATTGCCTTTGTGATTAGCATGTTGCTTTTATGGAATGTTGCGTTGGGGAAAAATAGCAAAACAACGATTTCACATTTTCGAGCGCAAAGGAAAACATTGCTTTATTTATTGAAGTTTGAACAGGTCAGGTAGACCAAAAAGCATGATATCGAATAGCGAGAACAGCGGAATGATAAAAGGTAATATTAGATTTGCGCCAATTTTGCCATTCTTCGTCTACTTTGCTATTCTGTTCTTTCATAACTTAATAAGAACGTTAGAACTTAGACATCTAATCATCCATAGTAGTAGTAGCTTATTTAAACACAACAAGAACCAACTGTATATAAAATTGTGTAACTTGTAAAAGCATTTAGAGTAAGATGTTGCGCCAACCACCGTAGCTCGTTTTACTCGAAAACAAGTTTGCTTCTTCATATTCGCCATCAATCACTTCCATTGATCCAAAAGTTCGTCTTCGAAATTGGATTTTAGCACCTCAGTGACCATATTCTCGTTTAAATTCTTCTCTCGAGGATATTCCGTTTTACTTTTTCTTTGTCAAATATTGATTAATCCTCTAACGTGTAAAGTAAAGCGTTACAATTTTTTTCACACCAAAGTTTTATTTTTATTTTACTTTGGTCGTTGGCCAATTTTGCATTCTACACGCGTTATTTTTTTTTACGAGTGATATAACTCTTTTGCCCAAATACCACCAACACGAAATTTTCATTACCCTCTTCACATTTTTAGAGTTATTCGATTTTTGTAGCTGGGAGAAAAAAATTAAATAAATAAAAAAACAATTTGTTTGCATTGCCGCTGAGTGAAATACAACCAGGGTACACAAACAGGACAGTTTATGTTGTGTCAAATTTACGAGTGGTGTGTTGGACAGTTTATATGAAGTCGCTAACTCAACTTTTTTTTCAACTTGTCTTCGGTTGTGTCTTGTCAGAATATCGTGATTTATAAGACGCGCTTTCTCCACTTTCATCCGATTTCTGCGTTTGTCGTAAGCATAAATTACTTTTAAATGTGCAGCAAGTGCATTTCTTCGAATGATGACTGGAGAAGAAGGCTTTTTATGGTTGCAATGGTTCTGCTTGTGTGTGCCCGTAATGATGACTGTACGTCTGCGGAGTCTTTCCGTGACATTTATGTCTCCTCCAAGCATCATCGAAGTCCATAGGCTCGCGACGTGCCGCTACGAGCCAATTTCTTTGACGGTAAGGAGGAGAGGAACAAGGAGCAACTTGTTTTCCACCTGATTTTCAACTTGTTACTTCTTATTCTCGTCTGCGGGAGAAGTCACGAGAGTATCTACAGTGTCAGCTATTTTCAAATAAATGTGGTATTAGTCAGACACAATGTCAGGATTTTGACAGTGGAAAGAAAGGTAGCCAAAAGTGGATTTCGGAGACGGCAATAAAATTTTTTGTTTCTTTTCCTAGACAAACACGATTGGCACTCACTGTTAACATATCATTATTTCATAGTAGTTGATTCGCAGAAAATTTTCCCACAAATCAAATGACATTAAGTCGTAATTTATGTTCTTGTTGGCTGCTTCTAAGCTTACAGTAGTTCCCAACAACTCCCATTCATCAAATTGGTTGTGCAACTGTTTGAGAAAATCTTGGGAACACATTAAAAATTATTGCAGTTAAATACTTGTAATATTGAGTTAAATCTCTACTAACAACAAAATTTATTGCAAAACTATTAATAAAACACCTTAATCAGCCATTTAAAACTTTTATCACTTTTACAATCTAAATCTACAAGTAAAGTCAGAAAGTGTAATTTAAGCTCAAACTTAAAACTACTCTTAATTACAGCTATCTCGCTGAACCTAGAAGCTGGGAGTGAAAGCATTTAATAATAATAACAATAATAATAATATTAATGACTACAATGTGAGTTGTAAAGAGAACAAGGCATGAAATATGTAGGAAGCAATCCCGCTGGGTGGGTTACAATATTAAGCTTACTCAGCCGGTAAAATTTATGAGAGCGACATAAAGTTGGCTATTGATGTAAAAATAAAATAAAATTAAAACGTGGGGAGAGAAAACTGATCGAATTAACAGGTGAAACGTGTAGTAGAGTCGAAAAAATTTAATTATAGTCACGTTCCCACGATTGTGAAGGGTGGCTAATGAGAAAATCAAATTCTAAACTTATCTCGTTCGATGAAAACTGTAGACATTTGTAATATTGCATTCCCAGCGAACTTCCTGGCAACCTTCCAAGATGTAAAACCAATAAATACATTTCTGAAAACACAATCATTTTTTTTTCTACTCTGTCTTTTTATTTTGCTAGCAAGGAAAATTTTTTAACGAGGATTAAAAATTATTGCGAAGAAAAATCCAACAAAGACAAATTAAATTTTTGTAATGTGTGGAGTAAAATAAGAGACAATGCCTTAAGAAAATGTTACATTTAAGAAAAAAAGTTATTGTAATTTTAAAAAGTGGAAAAAAAAATGTTAATTAATGCAGAATTCTCAACGTTCCCCAGGGTGTAAACTACGGGTGAACCACATGGTGAATCTCAGAGGTTTTGCTGTGTTTTAGTCACAAAAGAAAGAGTAGGTTAAATCCCTTTTAGTTGATGTAATTATATTTTAAGGAAAAAGAGAAATGCAAACCGCGTTTACATGCAGATGTAGATTTTCAGTTTTTAGTACTGACTTTTCTGGTTGTGGTTAAGTATGTTTTAAAATATTAGTTTGTATTTGAAAATTATAACTTTGGGTGGTAGTACTTCTACGTTTCAAATTTTTTTGTCTCGAGTTTTCTTCATTTTTGCTGGTTTTTTTTTTCAATATTTTTCAATGGCTTGTTCTCATTTTTATTCATTAATTCTCGTTTAGTTATACTTATTTTTATCTTTTCATGTTTTTTCTTCCTATTTTTATGTTTTTTTCTGATGTATTCTGGTTTTTTCCTAAGATTTTTTCCCTGCATTTCTTTCAGAATTTCTAATCTTCTCGATTGCCTTACTCATTTCTTCATGTTTTTCTCATTTTTAACCAATTCACACTTTTTTTTCACTCTCTCTCCTTTTTTCTCCCCTCACTTTTTCTTCTTCTTCCACCTAACACATTCCCACTTTTCCTTTAATTTCTTCAACTGCACTCATTCATTTTTCAACCTCTTTTCTCAACAATTTTTTCTACCATCCTATTAAAATCCAATCACCCAACTCCCAAAACTCCCCAAAAATTCACCTTAACCCCAAACACTCTAAACCAAAACCACAAAACTAAAATCCAAACATTATCCCTCAACTCAATTTCACCAACACCAAACTCAAAAACCCTTTAAAAAACCCACTTCACTCAAAAACAACTCCAAACACCACCACTCATAAATCATTCATTAACTCCAATAATCTTCAAATCCTATTTCCAATTCTTCCAAAAAAAAATCTGCAATAAAAAATCAACACCAAATCACCAAACTATTTTTAGTACAGTACAATCGAAACAAAAATCCTTTTATATTATCGATCTATTTGTCACGATCCTATCACCTCGGTGCACTCAATTACGTATGAAGACAAATGAACCCTGACAAGTCGTCTGTAATCATCAAAATTCCTTTTTCGAAGGAAAGATCTGATGCAAAGTCTTCGGCGCGCGATGCAAGATCAAAAGTGGATGAATTAATCAGGTTGATATTGACGGGGTCAGTAGCCTGCTAAGTTTCTCATTAATATGGCAACGCAGTCGACGCAGATGTTGATTAAAGTAGGGTTATTCAGTTGGGGATTAGAACATTTCTTGTAAGGTGATACCAAAATAAATATCTTGTCGTATGTCTTTTGCTGGGTTTTTCATTTTGTTGATTGAAGATGGAATGAGACCGAGTTGGCAGATTTTTGTATTGGATGTCGTTCAAGAAAGAGGATGTACCAATTATTCTTGCAAAACAGATGTTGAGCTAATAATAGTCTGCAGGAAAAAAGATGGAAAATGTAATTTCTGGTCGTAGTGAATGATGGTTGACGAAGTCTTTAAGCGGGAATATTTTTCATTCGTGAAGGTTAAAATCCTTTCTGTCAGAGCAAATTAAAGATTTTTGTTTTACATTTTTTGTTTTTGGTGGGTTGTGAGAAGGAGAAAAAGAGAATTTATTGGCATATGTAATTTGGTTATTTTATCGTTTTTTGGAGTTGTAACTTTTTTTTTAATGTTTTTATTGCAAAGTAGTGTACTTGGAATTTTTGCGGTTGATTTTGCCGTGTTTTTAAGATCTACGGAATGTTTTGCGTTGTGTATTTGAAGTTTTTATAGCTTTCTGGAGAAAATTAGAAGTTTTCTTAGATCTGTCTGCACAGTGTCGTTGTAGCTCTAAAATGTTTTCGATATACCAGTGCAGTTTTCAAATTTTGAAGCAGAGTTTTTCTTGCAGTTTGCAAACTCTTTCTGCGTGCGGAATCGTATTTCTGCGCAGTTTTTAAATCTTAAAATACATTTTCTTGCAGATTTCAAATCTTGAAATACATTTTCTTGCAGATTTCAAATCTTGAAATACATTTTCTTGCAGATTTCAAATCTTGAAATATATTTTCTTGCACATTTCAAATCTTGAAATACATTTTCATGCAAATTTTAAATCTTGAAATACATTTTCATGCAGATTTCAAATCTTGAAATACATTTTTATGCCGATTTCAAACTTGAAATACATTTTCTTGCAGATTTCAAATCTTGAAATATATTTTCTTGCAGATTTCAAATCTTGAAATATATTTTCTTGCAGATTTCAAATCTTGAAATACATTTTCTTGCAGATAACCGATCTTACAATTCATTTTCTTGCAGATTTCGAATCTTGAAATACGTTTTCTTGCATATTTCAATTCATCAAGCACGTTTTTCTTGCATATTTCAATTCATCAAGCACGTTTTTCTTGCAGTTGTCAATTTTTTTTTTTAATTTTCACATCTACCCAACTGCCAAATTTTCGCAATGTTTTCAGAGCTTTCCACAACCTTACCAACCACCTACTAAAATCTTTACTGGACCAGACATTTTCAGAATCCCCAGCAGAACATTCAAGATTCTCTGTCGCAGTATTTTCGACCTTTCCCCACGAGATATCAAAATTGTCAAATGATTCGAGACCAGTAACCGTATAGTAAATCTCAATCAAAAATCAAACACTTCTTCAAATTTTCCTTCTACCCAAAAAATAAAAACAAGAACAAAAACAAAAACAACATCCTGATCTTCCACCGTGTCTCTCCAAAAACACTTTAACTCACCACAAATCGTTAACTTTAATGATACCGCAATAACGCATCTCAAACATCAATGAACCCAACCTTTTCACTCAACAAAAACACCTTTTACTATTACCCCAAACATTTAACGGTTGCCTTTTATTCTCCACCATCTGCAACACTAAAAACTGCTTCCATCTTTAATCTCCACTCTCAACAAAAAAAAAAAAAAAAACTTTCCTCCATAGAAAAACCAAAAGAACAACTTTTGTTGAAGCGACTAATGATTCACAAAAATTTAAGTTTTTTCTTCTCTTTCTTGTTAAATCTTTTTTTAAGAGGGTGGAGTGTTTAACTAATAAAACATCTTGACGTCAGGTTAGAAAAACACTCATTAAAGACGAAATTGACACCAGGGTTGGGGTAATGAGACCGTGAGAACAAAATTTTGTGAATCCAAGCGAAACTTAATCTGGACAACTCGGATTTTTCTTGTTGTTAGGTAAGAAGAACATCTTTTAACTCTTTGATTTCAAATAGAAACGCCAGCTGTTTTATAAAAATACAATGGGCGCAGCTGGAGAACTCAAATTCGTCCCCTCGTTCATCCTTTCCCCCTCTATCTTCTGAGGGGGTGCCAGTCGGGTGCCATTTTAAAGTTGTCAGGAGGAAATCTTGCTTTCTGGTTGATGATTTGTTGTTGTAAGTCACGAGGTGAATTTTTTTTTGGGATGGTGTTTGAGGGTGTTCTGGGGATATTTTTATTGGAAATTTGATTTAAAGTTAGTTGTGGAGTTTTATAATTTTATTTGGAGTGTTTTTGGAATCGAGTGGTGTGATTGGAAGTTTTTGCAGAAAATTTTTGTGTTCCGCGACATTTTGTTAATGTTGGTTTTATTTTTATTTTATTTTTTTCTGATTTTTGTTGCGTTATTTCTACTTTTCACTTTTTTCTCTGTTGAGTTTACATTGCATTTTGTGAATTTTTTTTGGTGATTTTATAGTTACTACTCGTGTTTGTCTTAATTTTTCTCTTTATTTTCCACTTGCTGGAAATTTTTTTTGGTGTTTAATTTTATTTTTCAGTCTTTTTCATTTATAAAATGTAAAAAACTCCTCGATTTTTTTTCACCTTAATCGATTTTTCTCTTTTTTTCCTCATTTTTTCACTTTTTCAACCATTTTCATTGATTTTCTTCGATTTCTCATTTTTTTTCGACTTTTCCACAATATTTCCTTTTTTTTCGATCTGTCCCAAAAAATTTTTGTTTTTGTTTTCCCACTTTTCCGTTATTTTTTCACACTTTAATCCACCGTTCTTTCGTATTTTTCTCATTTCCCCACTCTTTTAACTTGTCTCACCACACTCAACATTTTCAATTTTTACCCCCTTTGAATTCTCAATTTACCCTCCTTTTAATTCCACCTCCATTTCTCCCCTCCCCACTCTTTCACCATCTTTCCCCCTTCATTCCAAATTTCCTCAACCCTAAAAATATTTGTTGACACGTTCGGCAAGTCTATTTTCCAAACTTAATTACACATTTTTCTCTCCCGCTTTTTAAAATCTTTTTTTAACACAATTTTTAATGATTTTTTCATCAGTTAATTACAAAATTTTTGATATAAGAACACTTTTCTTTTTTTCAAAAAGCCTCAAGTTTGAAGCGTTGTTTATACGACTCGGTTAATCTCATGTTTTGCGAGGTTTTGTGCCAAAATTTATTATCCATTTTACACAATGAGCTCGGCGACTGTCATTTGAAAATTCGGGGATTAAACCAATTTTCTCAGCACAAAATTCGCTTTGATGACGCACAATTAATTGCGCGCGCGGAAATTATGAGTTTACCGACAACAACAACTACGTTTTAATCCTGCGCAAACACAAAATCGACTAGAACTCGCACTTAAAATCTCGTTTATAGCAAAATTAGAAATAATTCAAGGGACACGAGACTCTTGTGTAGTGTAGTAAAACATTGTTGTAAATTTTAAGAGTACTGTTATTGTTTGGTTAAAAATTTGACTAATTGGTAATATTATGTTGAGTTGCGAAAGCAATTTAATTTTAATTTTCATAGAATTTTTCTATTTCTCTGCTTAATTTTAATTTTTCTGCAAAATATTCAATTTTACTGCAAAATATTTAATTTTTCTTCAAAGTATTTAATTTTTCTGCAAAATATGTAATTCATCTGCAAAATATTTAATTCATCTGCAAAATATTTAATTTTT
>JAQIWS010001024.1:0-13859 GCA_034696085.1 Stigmatogaster subterranea | reverse complement strand
AAGTCCGTAAAATCGAGTTTTCACTTACGGGTATGTCGACATATTTCGAGTCACGATTTAGTGAGTTACCGGTATAAGTTTCAAACTTAACGCGATGATTCTTGTCGACGTTGTCGATGTAACGCAGAGACCACAACATAACTAAACAAAAAATTATACAACTGAGATAAACTGAATATTTTGCTGAAAACCTCATTTTACTGCTTAGTAAGTGAGGATGATGTGTGAACTAGAGCACTATATAATTTTACTTCAAAATATCTGAACTAACTTCACCCGGAAAACAAAATGTATAATTCCAAACAGATACAGTACGTCGTGTAAAACGTAAATTGTTAGAAAACAAGAGAAAAATTTTTTTGTTTGTAAAATAAAATTATACCGTACTCCGATTCTGTAGAAGGATAGAGTATGCAAATCCACTTAAAACCAGTCTTAAAACCCTTAAAACTCAAAATTTTATTTCATTTCGTTCATTTTCAAAAGTTAGTTAGTTGAATTAAAAAATTTCTACATGTTTGATATGCGAGGTCTTGGAGAATGTTTTAAAAATACAGCAATTTGATTAATACCAAAAGTGAAACGTTGTGAAAATACGTGAAAACTCGGGTATTGTGATATTTTATTCCACCGATCGTTAAAAACCACGGAAAAATTTTAGTTCACCTATTTAGGTAAAATCGTATATTCCAACTTTGCGTCAGGCGACAGATGCTCGACAAACAAAATTTCAAAATTTCCTTCACTAAAAACACATTTAACTCGTTTTTTGATGAAAATAAATTATAAAACAATTTTTAAGAATATTTAAAACATTTCGGGTACTTTTAAAGAACACATTTTATACCCATCAACGTCGGACGCTATCCGGTGCAGTAACCGTAGATTTTCACCGTACACTTTATGTGCGCTTATCAATGAATAAAAACCACATTTATCCTGAGGAATTTTGACATTCATAAACTGGTCAGTGAAAAATCGAGGAACATTAACGCGTTGAGCGCAAATTCCAGCGACGAAAAGGTCTTCTACAAATATATAAGGAAGACGAATGCAACATTCGATCAAATCACTCACGGCTTGAATTTCGACCAAATACGTCCCACCGGAAACGTATGCCGGGATAATAATATCCTTATATTCCTTAACGGTCAACATCGTTTTCGTACTTTTTGACCGATTCGTCAACCGGATGGGTAAAAGTCGTCCGAAAATCGATCTCGATTTGAGAATATTTTCTCGCACGAAATTCATCAAGTTGAAAACGTTGACGAACATGTCGTCGTCGGATTTTAAAATGAATTTAGTGATAGGACAAAAATCACGAATCCAACGAAGCATTAAGATGCTTTTAAGGCTGAGATTACGATAAGTGTCGACGAAATCAACTACGATCATGTCGTTGTAGATTTCGTTTTCTAAAATTATATTTTTGTTGACGGTGTCGTTTTTGCTCCGCCCGACGAAAAATAAGACGGTTGTCGAATTGCTAGATGATAGAGGAATGGTCCACGAATTTCTTAGATGAACTCTTCGTCGACTATTTTCCGCACTCGAAATTATAACTGCCGTTAGTAATAAATTACTGGATTTAGCGCATATTTGAGAACCGTTCACGATGTACGTCATTTTAGTCATGTTTAAAGTCCGTAAAATCGAGTTTTCACTTACGGGTATGTCGACATATTTCGAGTCACGATTTAATGCATTATTGGTATAATTTTCATATTTAACGCGATGATTCGTGTCGACGTAGTCGATGTTACGCAGTGACCACAACATAACTAAATAAAAAATTATACAACTGAAATAAACTGAATATTTTCGTGACAATCTCATTTTACTGGCTAGTAAGTGAGGATGGTGTGTGAACTAGAGCATTGTGTAATTTTACTTCAAAATATCTGAACTAACTTCACCCGGAAAACAAAATGTATAATTCCGAACAGATACGTCGTACAAAACGTAAATTGTTAGAAAACAAGAGAAAAAATTTTTTGTTTGTAAAATAAAATTATACCGTACTCCGATTCTGTAGAAGGATAGAGTATGCAAATCCACTTAAAACCAGTCTTAAAACCCTTAAAACTCAAAATTTTATTTCATTTCATTTCATTTCATTTCCTTCATTTTTATCATTATTAGAAGAAACAAAAGTTAGTTGAAATAAAAATTTTAGTTCACCTATTTCGGTAAAATAGTTTATTCCAATTTTGCGTCAGGCGACAGATGCTCGACAAACAAAATTTCAAAAATTTCCTTCACTAAAAACACAATTAATTCGTTTTTTGATGAAAATAAATTATAAAACAATTTTTAAGAATATTTAAAACATTTCGGGTACTTTTAAAGAACACATTTTATACTCATCAACATCGGACGCTATCCGATGCAGTAACTGTAGATTTTCACCGTATACTTCATGTACGCTTATCAGTGAATAAAAACCACATTTGTCGTCCGGAAACACGTAATTTATAAACCGGTCATTAAAAATCAAAGTTACGTTAACGCGTTGAGCGCAAATTCCAGTGAAAAAAATATCTTCCATAAATAAATAAGGAAGACGAACACATAGTTCGACCAAATCACTCACGGCTTTAATTTCGATTAAATACGTTCCACCGATCACGTGTTTCGGGTAGAACAAATCCTTATGATCTTTATCAGTCATCCTCCATTTCGAATTTTTAATCCGGTTCGTTATCCGGATGGGATTAAGTCGACCGAAAATCGATCTCGACGCGAGGTGATTTTCTCGCACGAAATTCATCAAGTTGAAAACGTTGACGAAAACGTCGTCGTCGGATTTTAAAATGAATTTAGTGTTAGGACAAAAATCACGAATCCAACGTAGCATTAAAATGGTTTTAAGGGTTAGATTTCGATAAGTGTCGTCGAAATCCACCACGATTAAATCTTTGTAGATTTCGTTTTCTAAAATTATATTTTTGTTGACGGTGTCGTTTTTGCTCCGTCCGACGAAAAATACGACGGTTGTCGAATTGCTTGATGATAGAGGAATGGTCCACGAATTTCGTAGATGAACTCTTCGTCGACTATTTTCAGCGTTCGAAATTATAACTGCCGTTAGTAATAAATTACTGGATTTAGCGCATATGTGAGAACCGTTCACGATGTACGTTATTTTAGTCATGTTTATAGTCCGTAAAATCGAGTTTTCACTTACGGGTATGTCGACATATGTCGAGTCGTGATTTCGTGAGTTCTCGATATAATTTTCAAGTTTAACGCGATGATCCGTGTCTATGTAGTCCGTGTAATGCAGAGACCAAAAAAAAACGACTGAAAAGATTACGTAACTGAGACAAACTAAATAGTTTCGTGGCAACCTCATTTTACTGCTTAGTGAGTGAGTTGTTATGATCCGTTATTTCAAAATGTCTGTGCTGACTGACGTCACCCGGAAAACAAAATGTATAGTTCCAACTGCTACGTCGTAAAAGTTAAAATATTTTTAAAACTACGTACATTAAAGTAAAATTTGTATCTACTGGAATAAAATTGTGTGGTAATTCGGAAATACAGTAAAAGTGCAAAAATCCGAACTCCGGAAATCCGGACTATCCGTGAATCCGGACTGCGTAAGTTTTCAAAAAAGTCCGGATTTCCAAGTAAACAACCCGAGAATCCGGACTGCAAGAGTTTTCAAAAAAGTCCGGATTTTCTAGTGATAACCCGAGAATCCGGACTGCAAGAATTTTCAAAAAAATCCAGATTTTCTGGTGGATAATCCGGATTTTCGGACGTGTCCAACGGCAAAATTTTTTCTTACAAACGAATTTTTATTCAAATTCTTCGTCAAATTTAAAAATATATTAAAATTCTTCCTTAAATGTGAAGTTTTATCAAAAATTTTCCTTAAATTTAAACACTAAAATTACTGTCTGAGAATCCGGAATATTCGAAAATCCGGACTGAGCAAATCCCCGAGTGGTCACTATATTTGGAATTCTAATATACTTTAAAAAATTCGGGCTGATAGTACAAATACCACACAACAGTGCAGAATTAAAAATAAAAAACATGGCCGCTATTTACCCTCGAATCACATGTACCATTCCGAAATTACGCAACATTCGAATCACCATTGAACTTAGAAACGACATACTCCATAATTAAATGGTCCGTTCCGACAGGTGCTCGTGGAATAATATTTTTTAATCGTAAATAATCTACACGATTATCTACTTTTAATTTTAAAAAATTTTCGGCACTCTTTTCGAGCATTCTACGTACGCCGAAAAATTTGACGCTCTTTGATGAAAAGAGGTTAACCAGCCTCTGTGCGTACTTATCACCGTATAAAACCGACATCTTCCACCCGGCATCGGTTGGTTAACAAACTCTTCGTGCATCAATCGAGTTACGTTTACTCGTTGAGCGCAAATTCCAGTGACGAAAACGTCTTCTAAAAATAAATAAGGAAGACGAATGCATATTTCGAGTATGTCACTCACGGCTTCGATTTCGACTAAGTACGACGGGCCAGTCACGAAATCCGGATAATAGGTTTCGTTGAATTCTTTCTCGGTTACCATCCATTTTGAATCGATATTCCGATGCGGTTTTCCTTTGTGCATTAGTTGACCGTAAATCGTTCTCGGTTTCGGTTCGTCTTCCCGTAAAAAATTCATCAAAGTGAAAACATTGACGAACACGTCGTCGTCTGCTTTTAAAATAAACCGAGTGTTGGAGCAAAAATCACGAATCCAACGAAACATTAGAATCGTCTTGAGACTTAGATTACGATAAGATTCGTCGAAATCCACGACGATTAAATCTTTGTGATTTTCGTTCTCGAAAATTATTTTTTCCCGAATGGATTTATTTTGACTATTTCCCACGAAAAACGCCACTGAAGTCAAATTACTCGTTGATAAAGGTTTCGCCCACGAGTTTCGGATAACTGATCTTCGATCACTGTCTTCCGGTTTCGAAATTATCACGGTTGTTAGAAATAAAGTTGTAGATTTACCGCATATTTGAGAACCGTTCAAAATATAAATCATTTCACTCATGTTTAAAGTGTTCGAGATCGAGATTTCACTTATAGGTATTTGAGTATAATTCGAATCTTCACTTACGGATATTTGATCGTAATTATCAGGTGTACTAAGACGATCGTTGTTCACGTCGTATTTTTCGTACAGTGTCCATACGACAACGACGCTGAAAATCGTGCATCCGATGTGAAGCGCGTTTAATTTTCTCGGCGAGCCCATTGCGCAATGACGCACACCTGTGCACAACATTGTATAAATGAAACTTCGTCTATTTTAAACCGGGAAAAATATTTCTTCATAACTTTACCAGGAAAAATATATAAATTTGTTTTCTACCCTCTGGTAATTCATAATTCAGTGCTCCTTAGTGTTCTTAATCCGGTGCTGTCGAAAACAAAGTTTTTGGCAATTTTGATGTGGAAGAAATGTTGAACAGCATAAATTTATGGAAATTACGTAAAAGTCACGCTACGATTTAGGATTATTTTCTTGGTTTCTAAATCAGTTAGAGGAAAAAGGGTTAGGAGGATTAGCAACCCTTAATCTCATAACAACGGTGTAATAAATATCATATTTAAAAAAAAAATTTTGGAATCAATATTTAAAAATACAATTAGAACTATGTCTGTTCAATTGTGAAGAAAACGTGCAGGAAGTGGTACTGGGAAAAGTAGTTATAAAAATTCCACCAGATACGTAATAAAATGGTTTGTGAAAATTATTTTAGCAAAATAAATATTTTTTACCAACTTTTTAATTCGGTGATGTGGTTAACGTAAAGTATTTTTGCAGTTTTAGAAATCAGTAAAAGTCGAAAAATCCGAACTCCAGAAATCCGGACTACTTGAGTTTTCAAAAAAGTGCGGATGTCAAAATTTTTCCTTACAATCGAATTTTTATCAAAATTGTTTGTCAAATTTAAAATATATTAAAATTCTTCCTTAAATGTGAAGTTTTAGCACAATTTCTCCTTAAATTTGAACTTTAAAATTATTGTCTAAGAATCCGGAAAATCCGCAAATCCGGATTTTTGGACTTCACGTGTACACGAAAAGTCCGAATTTTTCTGGACCACCCGAGAATCCGGACTATTTTAGTTTTCAAAAAAGTACGGATTTTCGGGTGAACAACCCGAGAATCAGGATTTTCGGACCTATCCGAATGTCAAGATTTTTTTCTTACAATCGAATTTTTATCAAAATTCTTCGTCAAATTTTAACATTAAAATTACTGTCTGACAATCCGGAATATTCGAAAATCCGGATTAAGTAAACCCCCGAGTGGTCCGGATTTTTGGACTTTTATTGTACATAAATTATGAAATTTAGGTCGTTGTACTTTAGATTTATCATTTTTAATCGAGTTTTCCCTTTAACTGTCTATTTTCCGATACAATGTCGGCATCACTTGCATTCGCAGTAATAAAAATAATAACTAACCTTGGACTCGATTTACCCATTTCAGTAAATAGTTTATTCCGTCTACACGTCACATTTACAGGATAAAATTTCTCAAATTTCCTTTACACAAAAATTACAGAATATTCCGCACAATTTTAAAATTGGCATAATTTCAGTTTAATCTGCGGTCAAAAATCAATTCAAGAAACACGTAATTTTATTAAATTTGTTGACCTTATACAATATAAACACCAGAAAAAAACAAACCCCTGTTTTATTTTTAAAATATTTTCGGCACTCTCTTCGAGCATTTTTCATACGCCGAAAAATCGGACGCTCTTTGATGCAACGAGGTTATCCAACCTCCGTGCGTACTTATCACCGTATAAAACCGACAGTTTCCTCCCGGCATCGATTCGTTAACAAACTCTTCGTGTTTCAGTCGAGTTACATTTACTCGTTGAGCGCAAATTCCAGTGACGAAAACGTCTTCTAAAAATAAGTAAGGAAGACGAACGCATACTTCGAGTATGTCACTCACGGCTTCGATTTCGACAACGTAACACCCACCAGTCACGAAATCCGGATAAAAGGTTTCGTTGAATTCTTTCTCGGTCACCATCCATTTTGAATCGTTATTCCGAATCGGCGGCCATTTGTGACCGAGTCGTCCGTAAATCGTTCTCGGTTTCGGTTCGTCTTCCCGTAAAAAATTCATCAAATTATAAACATTGACGAACATGTCGTCGTCTGTTTTTAAAATAAATCTCGTGTTTGGACAAAAATCACGAATCCATCGATACATTAAGATGGTTTTGAGACTTAGATTACGATAAGATTCGTCGAAATCCACGACGATTAAATCTTTGTGATTTTCGTTCTCGAAAATTATTTTTTCCCGAATGGATTTATTTTTACTATTCCCCACGAAAAACGCCACAGAAGTCAAATTACTAGTTAATAAAGGTTTCGCCCACGAGTTTCGGATAACTGATCTTCGATCACTGTCTTCCGGTTTCGAAATTATCACGGTGGTTAGAAATAAAGTTGTAGATTTATCGCATATTTGAGAACCGTTCAAAATATAAATCATTTCACTCATGTTTAAAGTGCTCGAGATCGAGGTTTCATTTATAGGTATTTCAGTATAGGTCGAATCTTCACTTACGGATATTTGATGGTAGATATCGTAATTATCAGGTGTACTAAGACGACTGTTAGTCACGTTGTGGTTTTCGTACAGTGTCCGTAAGATAACGATGCTGAAAATTATACAACCGACGTAAACTGCGTTTAACTTGCTCCGCAACACCATTTTTCAGTGCACGTGAATTATGCAAATAGTGTTTGGCAGGTTTACTGAACCGTTGTCGGTTCAATTGTGAAATAAATAAACGTGCGGGAAGTGTACCTGGAAAAATTAGTTTCAAAAATCCGAAATACGTAGTAAAAAAAAATTATTTTCGAAAATTAAATATTTTTTTTTGGGCGAGAAAAGTATTTTGTCAGTTTTGGAAAATCGGGTTCATAATTATCCGCACGATGGTTTGATAAATTCGAATTATTGCTTATTTTAGTCGATTTATTTAAATTGCGAAATCGGGTTCGTGTTTTAGATTTATCTGTTTTAATCGAGTTTTTCCTTAATAACTCTAATTTCCGATATCCTACCGTCGTCATTTGCGTTGGCAATGATAATAATAACCTTGAAATCTTTTTACCTATTTCAATAAATACTTTATTCCGACTCCGCTTAATCGGGCCAAACCGGGACGTGCGGAATTTAACCCAACAGCGTTATTTTGGGATATTTTCGGGAAGATTTCTGGTAACTGTCCCAATTAACCGGAATGTTGTCCCGATTAAGCGGACTCGACTCCATTAAAATAAAATTTTAATCGCCAAACGTGCAATACATTAATATAAAATTTATGGAGATTCGACTAAAAAATTATTTCAGGCACTCGTTCCGAACACTCTTCGTACCTCCGTAAATCAGACGCACGTCGGTGTAATCTACTCAATGATTTTCCACGAACTTCGTGCACACTTATCGCGGAAAAAACCAGACATTTCTTAACAGGCATATGCTCGTACGTAAAAAACTCGAGAAATATCCTTTTCACATTAACTCGTTGAGCACAAATTCCCGTGATAAAAACATCTTCTAAATACAAAAATGGAAGACGTTTGCTAACTTCGAATAAATCACCAACCGCGTCGATTCCTATTAAATACGCCGGACCATTCGCGTAATCCGGATAATAAGCACCTTTATATTCATTCTCAGTCACCATCCATTTTGAAGAATTATTTCGAATCGGTTTCATCTTGTGAAATATTCGTCCGTAAATCGACCTCGAGTTCGGTTTATCAACCAACACGAAATTCATCAAGTTGTAAACATTGACGAACACGTCGTCGTCCACTTTTAAAACAAATCTCGTGTTTGCACAAAAATCACGAATCCAACGAAGCATTAAAACACTTTTAAGACTAAGATTACGATAAGACTCCTCAAAATCCACGACGACTAAATCTTTGTAAATTTTACTTTCTAAAATCACATTTTTGTTGACGGATTTATTTTTGCAACGTCCGGTAAAAAACACCAAACTTGTTGAATTACTCGAAGATAAAGGTTCGGCCCATGAATTTCGTAAATACGATCTCTGTTGACCATTTTTTGGATTAGAGATTACGATAGCTACGAGTGATAAATCCTTGGATTTAAGGCATAACTGAGATCCGTTTGAAATGTAGAACATTTGGTTTAAGTTACAAGTTTGCTCGATGGAACGATTTTCATCCGCGTAGTTTTCTATTCGATGTTTAAGTTTGATGATGTAATCTTTTTTGCTGGTCATGAGGATTTCGTCGTTGATACTGTGGTAAATCCATGTGAAGGAAATTAAGGCTTGAAACGCAATAATGATTGATAGTCGAAGAACGTGTTTCTTGGGAACTGCCATCTTGGATTTAGTGATTGTAAGAAGAAATTCAAGTCGTCGTTGAGGTGAAATGTATTATACGTGAGAAGATTATGTATTTTATGTTGGAATATCTTAGGTAGTCTTTTTCGAACGTGTTTTATAAGCTGCGAAGTTTGAGGTTTTTTGATGAGCTGGAAAAAATAGTTATAAAAATTTGACCAGATGGTTATAATGGTTAAAATGGTTTATAAAAATTATTTTAAAAGATTATTTTCGTGGTTAAAATTAATGTTGTTTTTTTGTGATTTTTAATTCGGATTTTCTAGATTCTCAGATAGTAATTTCAAAGTTTAGATTTTAGGTAAATTTTTGGTAAAACTTCACATTTGAGAAAGAATTTTAATATATTTTTTATTAGACAAAGAATTTTTATAAAAATTCGATTGTGAGGAAAAAATTTTGACATTTTGACAGGTTCGAAAGTCCGGATTATTGGGTTGTCCACTCAAAAATCCGGACTTTTTTGAAAACTAAAATAGTTCGGATTCTCAGATGGTCAGGAAAAATTAGGATTTTTCGTGAACAGTAAAAGGTCAAAACTCCGGATTATCGGGTTGTCCACTCGAAAATCCGGACTTTTTTTGAAAATTAAAATAGTCCGGATTTTTGGACTTCTACAGCATAAACAACTTTTTAACTCGTTGCTGCAGTGAACATAACATATTTTGTCAGTTTAGAAATCAACACCATAATTTCGAGATCACGTTAGATTATCTATTTTAATCTAGTTTTCTATTTAACTGTCTATTTTCCTGTACAACACCGTCGTCAATAGAAACCTTAGACTCCGTTTACCTATTTTAATAAATAGATTATCCCGACATCACATCACGCTTCCGGGATAAAATTTCTCAAATTTTCTTAACACGCTTTAAACAAAACTAAACCGCTCAAGATTTGACAAAATTTCCAATTTCGACGTGAAAAAAGTGAAAATTACTGAAATAAAATTTTAATCCCAAAATATACAATACATTAATTTAAACTAAAAACTGTACATTTCACTAAAATATTATTTTAGACACTCGTACCGAACACTCTTTATACCCCGATAACACAAAATCCATAATCCGGCATTTCCCAAAATAACGCAAATAACAAAAAACTCGAATTTTTTAACCGTGCTCATTCTGCTTGCACAGCGCGCTGTATTTCCCTCTAACTTTAAAATACCTGATACAGTCATTAAAACCGACCTTCGACTCGATTTACCTATTTTACTCAATAGTTTACTCCAAACTTGTTTTGAATATACTCTGACAACAGATGTACACCACACGTCTCTTTGAATTCCGCATTTTATTCACATTGAACAAACTGAAATCGACACTGTTTCTCACCAAAACATTTTCGGTGCAATCTTCGAACACTTCTCGTATGATTTAACATCAGACGCTTGCGAGTGATACTTTTTTAATTTCTTACCAAAAACTCTATGGAGGCTTATCGCCGAATAAAACCGACATTTTTCGCCGTGTGACGGTTCGTTGATAAAATCCAGGTTCGATATCCGAGTCACGTTTGCTTCTCGAGCGCAGATTCCAGTGACGAACACGTCTTCTGAGTGTAAAAATGGAAGTCGTTGACTAACTTCGAATAAATCGTCTACAGCTTCGATTCCTATTAAATACGCAGGACCGTTCACGTAATCTGGGAAATAAGTATCGTTGTATTCTTTCTCAGTCACCATCCATTTTGAATCTACATCTCGAGTTGGTTTCACTTTGTGGAATATTCGTCCGTAAATCGATCTCGAGTTTGGTTTATCCTCCAACACGAAATTCATCAAGTTGTAAACGTTGATGAACACGTCGTCGTCCACTTTTAAAATAAATCTCGTGTTTGGACAAAAATCACGGATCCAACGAAGCATTAAAATACTTTTAAGGCTGAGATTACGAAAAGATTCGTCGAAATCCACTACGACTAAATCTTTGTGGATTTTGCTTTCTAAAATCAAATTTTTGTTGACGTATTCACTTTTGTAACGTCCAGTAAAAAACACGACGGTTGTCGAATTGCTGGTAGATAAAGGTTTCGCCCACGAATCTCTTAAATCTCGCCTCTGTTTAATGTTCTTCGGGTGAGAAATTATAATCGTAGTTAGTAATAAATCCTTGGATTTAATGCATAACTGAGATCCGTTTGAGATGTACAAAAATCGGTTTAAGTCATAAGTTTGCTCGATGGATTTACTCGATCCATCATTCGCAGATTTTTGTCTCTCGGCTTTAGACTTCATTCGTTGCTTATGTACAGCGAAGTAATCTGTTTTGTCAGTAATCAAAGCTTCATCAGGCAGATTGTGGTAAATCCAAGCGAGTATAACTAAGACTTGAAACGCAATAATGGTTGTTAATCGAAGAACGTGTTTCTTAGGAACTGCCATTTTGGATTTAACGATTGTAAGAAGAAATTCAAGCCGTCATCGAGGTAAAATATATTGTACGTGAGAAGATTACGAGTTTGGGTTTTCGTATTGTACGTTAAAATATTTTAGGCACTCGTTTCGAACATATTTTATAAGCTGTAAAGTTTGAGGTTTTTTGATGTAGAGTTTGAAAATTTGAAATCTAGGTCGTATTTTAGATTTATCCGTTTAAATCGTGTTTTCCTAAATATCGTACCATCGTCATTTGCGTTTGCAATAATAATAATAATGATCTTGGACTCGGTTTACCTATTTCAGTAAATAGTTTATTCCAACCACACGTCACGTTAAGCTTACGGGAAAAAATTTCTAAAATTTCCTTAATGCAAAAATTTCAGAATATTTACGCACAATTTTATAAGCGGGATAATTTCAGTTTAATCTGTGGTCAGAAATATATCTTAGCGTCGACCCGACAGGTTAGATAAATTGAGGAAGCACGTTATTTTATCCACGTTCTTGTCGACAAATGTCGATTTTCATGTGGCGAAAGATTTGTCACTTTAAAGAAAAACGAAGCGCTAAACATAAAACATAATTTTAAAAGGTTTGACAAAATTTCCAATTTCGACATAAAATTAGAATTTTAGTCGACTCCGCTTAATTGGGACATTGACCCGATTAACCGGATTCGACTGCATTCAAATGAAACTTTAATCGCCAAATGTGCAATACATTAATTTGAAATTTATGGAGATTTGACTAAAAAATTATTTTAGGCACTCGTACCGAACACTCTTTATACCCCGATAAATCAGATGCATTTTGGTGTAACCTACTCAATAATTCTCCGTAAACTTCGTGCACACTTATCGCGGAATGCACCACACATTTTTCTTCAGGCAAACGCAAGTGGGTAAAATACTCGACAAATATCCTAGTCACGTTAACTCGTTGAGCGCAAACTCCAGTGACAAAAATATCTTCTATAAATAAAAATGGAAGACGTAGACTAACTTCGAATAAATCGTCAACAGCTTCGATTCCTATTAAATACGCCGGACCATTCGCGTAATCTGGATAATAAGTATCGTTGTACTCTTTCTCAGTCACCATCCATTTTGAATTTTTATTTCGAATAGGTTTCACTTTGCGGAATGTTCGTCCGTAAATCGATGTCGAGTTCGGTTTATCCACCAACACGAAATTCATCAAGTTGTAGATATTGATGAACACGTCGTCGTCGACTTTTAAGACGAATCGAGTGTTTGGACAAAAATCACGAATCCAACGAAGCATTAAGATGGTTTTAAGGCTGAGATTACGATACGATTCGTCGAAATCCACGACGACTAAATCTTTGTAGATTTCGTTTTCTAAAATCACATTTTTGTTGACGGATTTATTTTTGCTACGTCCAGTGAAAAATACTAAACTTGTCGAATTACTGGTAGATAAAGGTTTCGCCCACGAATTTCGTAAATTTAACCTCGGTTGACTATTTTCTGGTTTCGAAATTACAATAACTACGAGTGATAAAACCCTCGATTTACCGCATAACTTAGAACCATTCAAAATATACGTTAATCCAGTCACGTTCAAAGTTCTCGAAATTGACGCATCACTTACGGGAATGTCGAGATATTTCCTGATGTTTTCAGTCACGGGTATTTCAAAAATAACATCACGATCGTTTCCTACAAAATACTTATAACACAAAATCAATAATCCGGCATTTCCCAAAACCACGCAAATAACAAAAAACTCGAATTTTTTAACCGTGCTCATTCTGCTTGCACAGCGCGCTGTATTTCCCTCTAACTTTAAAATACCTGATACAGTCATTAAAACCGACCTTCGACTCGATTTACCTATTTTACTCAATAGTTTACTCCAAACTTGTTTTGAATATACTCTGACAACAGATGTACACCACATGTCTCTTTGAATTCCGCATTTTATCGACATTGAACAAACTGAAATCGACACTGTTTCTTACTAAAACATTTTCGGTGCTTTCTTCGAACACTTCTCGTATGATTTAACATCAGACGCTTGCGAGTGATAC
>JAQIWS010001023.1:0-13859 GCA_034696085.1 Stigmatogaster subterranea | reverse complement strand
AAACAAATAGTTTTGTTTTTGTTTTGTTTTCAAACTCATTAAACAGCGACTTTTGTCCTTTTATAAAAGACAATACATTTCCCGTAATAACTTGTACCGCGTGCTACGCACTACTTAAACCCACAAACGGCATCTCAAATTTCTGAATTATTAAACCTCGATAACATCTGGTATCACAACCTGACAGGTAAATTGAGGTAACAACTCCAAACACGCTATTTTTCCCTATGACTTAATTTGTCCAAAAAAAAACTTCCACCCGATAACGGTCGCAATTCTTCCCTCCAAAAATTGCCAAAAAAAACCTACACACCCTCCATCATCCCAATTTCAATTGCCACCTACGAGATGACGGGGCTTCCAAGATTTATAGATAGTAATCTTCCTAACTTATCTCGCTGTCCAATTTCCCGAGCTAAGAGAATCAATCCTTCGCCCAGATAAATATATAACATATAGAAACGACGTGCGATCATTAAATACACGGAAAACTCATTAGCGAGCGTTGCAGTCGTAGTTATCAACTTCATCTACCGCTAGATAATTCAGCGGGATGAGAAAGACGGGATTCTCAGCTCCCACCGTCGTTAACGAAGTCTGTTATCCATCTTAGGCTTAGCTGTTACTTACAGACCGCGGCTGCCGCGGTTGTATTTTACGACGGTTAAAATTGGAATAATTTCAACGTTGTTGTGTTTGGTCGAAGTTTGCCGAAATAAACAACACCAGTTTCCTTTCACCGTTTTTTCGAACCAACAATCATTAAGGAAAGCAGTTAAAAATTGTGCTTAAGTCTGCGTCCGGAAATGTTGATTGATGCGCATAAATTGAAACAATGTTTCTATGTTTCCCTGGTTGCGTTTCATAAATATTCTAGTCTCATCTATTGTGGCGGAGTACAGGGAGTCTTAAAATGATAGTTGGCATTTGCGATAAGTCCACAACTTCAAGATTCATTGCCTGGCAATTCGGAGAGTTGCCAACAAACAGCGAACACTCGAGCACGTATACACCAATAGAGACGCATAACGATGCCTGCATCGAATAAATGGCATTTGCACTTGGCTGTAGCTCGCAGATACCGACTTTTTAAAAACCGATGAAATATACGCAATGCACAAATCTCGCGAGGGAGGGTTTTCCTTCAGGACTTTTATAATTTCGTTCGTAATAACCCGTGATAAAAATCGCGTTTCCAACAACCTCTGAAATTATGCTAATGTACAACTAAAACATAACTGATAACAACTGTTTCTACAATCTACACAGTCGTACGTCATTAAATGTATATTGTGGTGGTTCAAGCAGAAGTGGCGAAGAGTTGACGAAATTCGTTTACAATCTTTTCAGCAATTCCAAGGCGTTCAAAAACTTGAAGAATCTTTCCGACGTCGTTGTAAACGACTTTGAGTTTCGCTTCTGACGTCACTTTCGCTGAGGTGGAAATGATTTTTAAAAGAACTCATACTGAGTGAGAGAGCAAATGGAATTCCATACAAAACTCCATTCCTCAGAATTTCACTTTATTCACTCGTAAAACTTTTTCCTCCAACGTTCCAACAGTCAACACCGATATTTCGGACTGCGCCAAAAAATCTCCCATCTCCCACCACATATTTTCTTACAAATCTCAAAATATACTTTTTTCTCAACAAAAAAAACAACTCCTCTCATGTTTTACACAGACACAGCGTCTAGCAATCTGGTCAATATCCACTACAAACCACATCGTCTCGATTTTTATTGAGATGTAAAACCCATCCGACAAAACAGAAAGATCTTTTTTCCTCCACAAAACGCACAAAAAAAGTAAGAAAAAGAAGGAAAAAGGGGGGTAGAGGCGGGGGTTGGTATTGAAGACGAAGAACAGAAAGGGGGATATACATCTCTATTTTATTCTTTTTATTCTATCCCCCGCCCAAGACGAAACGTGCGTGTGGCGTGTGATCCCACATGTAGTTTCTCTTTTGTTACTCGACGAGTTCTTTCGGTTTGAAACACTCATTTCAAAGGACGAAGAGAAGAAAACTTTTACGACCATCTCAGCCGGCGTCCACATTGCATTTTAGAACGACAAAAAAAAATTCGCAACCCTTTGGCCGGGGCGCGTGCGGAAAACCCACTCAAGCCCAACCCCAGAAAAGGGGGCAGATACGCAGACGCGCTAGTTCGGCTGCGTTCCTCGGAGAAGGTGGTGTCCGCAATGGAACTCGCTCCTCATTGGCTGCAGCGAGGACCTTTATCCTATCAGAGGCAGCGGTGATCGCTTATCGTACGCAAAGCGTGATGCTTGGCTGGTTGCGATCGGTGCGAGGACGCGACGCTATGGCCGACCAAGTCCGTTTGCGTGCCCGTTTGATCTTCTAGCGGAAAATTGTCGTGCAGCTGACCAAGAAAAACAAAACTGCTCGATTTTGTAGACGAGATAAATCCCCAAAGTCACTTTTGTTCCTCTCTTTATATCGCTTCCGTTCCCAGGACGATTTTTTTCCTCTTCAATTTCTCTTCTATTTTTGCTTGCCTTTCAAATCATAAAACATAAACCCTTTTCCAAAAAAGGCAATTTTACTAAAACGCATCCAGTTTAATTTATCTCCTCCAGACTCAACGAACCAACCCGAGAATAATAATAACCAACTCCTACATAGGTTGAACTTTTTTAAATTTTTTTTTTTTTTAAATATTACTCCTCATCATCTCCCAGACATCAACTTTTTGAATAATGTATACCAAAACACGTGCTTCAAGGCCTACAACTAACAAAAACATGCGTATTCATCAGTCCTATAAAATAAAAGCGCAACAAACCGCCAAGAGACACGATATAATACACGCCCAACATTCCCCAATCATCATAACTCTGACTTGCTTTGACGCCAACAACGAATAAAAAGACCCAAAAAAAAAAATTGCTCAAAAACATCCAACTGCTAGCAACCCACGGCAGCAATTTATTTTTCCCACAGCAGAGACAAAAGACGTTTAAAATGTATGAAGCCCGTCAAAGAACGACGAGACACGCGAAGAATACACCCAGCAGGAATTCTGCCCTTATAGAATAAACATGGTTTGATAAATGTGAACTTTCATCGTCAAGCCCAAAAAAAGAAAAAAGAAAAAAAAATTGAGTAAACGGTGGCGTTCATCTCGTTCTCTCTCCTCGAGTTATCTTCTGACTTAAATATTTTTTATTCTCCGTTGAGCTGTTATTTCTCTCTTCACGGCTGGGTGCTGAAAACTTATGGAAAATACTTTCCTCCCGCATTCCCCAATTTTTTTTTTCGTGGTTTTTATTTTATCCCCCCCTTTTTTCTACTTATATAGCCGGTTAAATCAAGTTGATTTGGGGAAAAGGGGACAGTTACAGCGATTCCATGTGTACACACAATTTTTAAAATTGGTGTCGGTTTTCAAGTCGCGCGAAAATCAGCAATGGCAACAACGTTTCTAAAAATTACAAACTTTATTTTCTTTAAACACCCCCAAAAAAAAAACCCACCAAACTTCGATTAATTTATCGAAAACCGTTTTTTTTCCTTCTCAAACCCTTTCGAGTTTCCACATTAACGGGTTCGGTAATTGAAGTTTCTCGCATACTAATGGAGACTAAATTAACGCGTTAAATCGACATGTGCGTCGGTATTAGGCCTAAAGAATGGGTTTGAAACCAAAAATAAAAAAAGATTTTCTTATCCATAAAATAGTTTCCTATCATCTCGAGCTTTCTCTTTGAATTCAAATGGCGCGCTAAGCATCTATTAATCTACGACCAACAACTGCCAGTCGACTGATAACCGACTTATCGTTAAACGTACCGCGCATGCCAAAGACAGACCCCACCTGATAACGGTGATATTCGTCACGTACGCACATCTATTACCAAAACTTTACGCTTTGCGGAAACCAACAACTAGCCGAGTTTCTTATAAGATCGACGGTCTAGTTTAGTCAAACAACGCGTAGATAAAAATCACAAATCTTACGACTTATCTTCCAAATTACATTCGGATACCGTTATTACAAAATCTTTATTTATTACCACAATCCTTCCCGCAAATCCAATACTGGAAAAATGATTTTTACCGCAACCAGCTGATCATTTTCCCGCAACTCTCCCTTCTCCTTCCACAAAAATTGAGTTGGAAAACTTTTTTCCCCACACTACCAAAAAAAAATAAAAAATAAAAAATAGCCACTCTCGTGTCAAAAGGATGTTCAAATAAAAGTTGGCGTGAGAACGCATAAACGTACTTTTCTAAAAGTATAGGTCTGAAGCTTCTATCTGCAGCGTCGTTGCATACTTATAGCTGCTTAACTCCGCCAAATTACCCGACCGCCTATACGTCGACCGAAAACACATTTCTCTAATTGTACGTCCCAAACCGCCGCTCGTGCCCGATACATAAAAATAAAATAATACGCGACTCGAAGAATCTAATTGCGGGAGAGAAGGCTTCATTATCATACCAACACAATCGCGAAAACCGGGTTCTGCGCAATTTCTAGTTCTACCAACCCGATCGCGCGATAAACGTCGCGCCGGTTAGGAAAAAAATAACCTCGGGGATTTTTGTTTTAAAAACAAAAAACAAAAAACTAACGGTTAAGCCTAACGGGTAAATTTCAAAAAATCGAGGTCTTTTTACTTTTTAAGAAAGTGAAGACTAAAATTCGCGTTACCCGGCAACGCCGGATGAAACAGTAACTTCCACCTGCTTAGATTCCTTATTACTCACCTTCTGACTAAAACTGTGATCCAAGCTAAAAATATTACAATTGCAAAATTACATTTACGAGTTATACGTGCGCAGTATGTGTATACATATATGTATTCCACGTTCGTTCTTTGTTCGCAAACCGCGCGAACCCGTCTAACCATAAAACGAGCGAAGATTATGCAAAATTTAGTGAGGCAACGTTGAACCCAACTCTTTTGTTCTCTCTTTCCGTACATCAACAAACGTTGTTTTACCCTCAATTATTTTATCACTTTAAACAACGACATCACAAAAGCGATGCACAAGAAAAAAAAAAGTTGCTTTTCTATTCTAAATCAAAACCATTATCACAATCGTTATTCTTTTCAAAAATGTTGTTAACTCCACAAAAATTGTTCCATAAAAAAAAAAATTTGAAATAAAAAGATAAGAAATCTTTTGTAGTACCAGACTCCCGAGTTTCCATCGCGCATGTTAATTGCTAATCTAAATTTAAATGTAAATAGCTGTCGGGATTGATATAAGACGTGAATTTTTTCGATTAACGTCAAGATTATAATTATTAGCCAATAGTTGACATCAACTACACGACTCCAGAACACACTCGTAAATTTTGATCACACGCGAACACACGTGAACCTCATTAGAACTCGAACCGACCGAGTAAAATTTCGCAGTGATATATATCAAAGAAAATTTTTTTTAATGAAACAAAGTTGTTGATTTAGATTTCGCAGAAACACAAAACCAGTATAATCTCATCGTGGTGTTCATCTCGTCATTGAAACGCGATTCCGATCACGTTTTCGTAAATTTGTATCGTATTCAAAATTTAAATGTAACTGGATTCCATCTACAGTATTTCTCTCATTTTAAAATATCATTGAAATGATATTGTAATTGTATGCAATTATGTAAAAACAATAAAAAGAGTAGATACCCAAGTCACAAGAAGACGACGAGTCGACGACGACCGACATTTGAATTTTTTTTCCCTCCCCTTTATTTTTTTTTAGTCGACTCGACTTCGAAAAAGCGCTTTGAGAGAAAATGAGATTGCTTTGCGGTCGACTTTCTTGACATGCGAAAAACAGCTTCATTCACTCAACAAAGGATTCCTTTCATTCCGAGATTATACTTTCACCTTATACGACCAGCAACTAAACTAAGACAAAAGGGGGAACAAAAAAAAAGGAGTTTAGGACAAGAAAACGAAGAAAAAGAGAGGAAGAAAGAAAAAAACCACCTTTATTACAAGAAACGACAATGAAGACACATTCTTCGCCGGTTCTAAATCCTTCGTTAAATATCTCCGTGGAGATTCAAGCAGACACTACAATCCAATCCCCGGGAACGTAGAAAACCAACTCGGCAAATTGGTTTCTCCACAGAGGGGGAAAAAAAAATTATTCTCATTCGTTCAAACGCATTCGTCCGTGTTCTTTTGGTCACGCTTACGCCAACATTTTTCAAACATGAAAAGTTTGGTATAGTCAGTAGCCTCGTCAGCACATTTCCTCGTCTTTGTTTTCATTATTTTTATTAACACCCCCGCGCGCATCGCAATTACGTTCTAACATAATTTGCTCGCATTCACGTCACGCGACTTCAATTCGATGCATTTCGCCGGAAAATAAACAGCCGAACAAACCGCCCATTAGCGATCTTTAACTTGGTCTCGGAGGAAAGTGCGACTGTAACATTTCGTCACATTAATATCAATTCCCCAACCCCTCCGTCGACCAATAAAATCAAACGAACACAAATACGCGTTCTGTTGTTGTTGGTTCGCTCGCCGATCGACAAATACTCGTTGACTCAATCGTGCGCACTCGGGGTGATTTTGGCGCACGAGATTGTTTTCGGCTTCGCCGCCCCTTGCGGTCGCCCGACGATCCCCGCCACCACACACAACTTGGGGAATTTGTTTACCGGCGCCGAGTCGCCGAACGGTTTTTCCTATCTTCGGATGGTTTAACCGAGCCAATAAATAAAGTGAGTTATGACGAAACTTCCAGAGATGGCGCTGACTGCAAAAGTTAGCAAAAGCAATACACAAAAAAGTCGGCAAAATTTTTGTCCAAAACGTAACTACCCAATTTATACGACCGAGTTGTCCGCGCTTAACCAAAAGCCAGCAGGCTTCGAAATTGGCCATGTGCAAAATTCATTTCCTAAAGTGTCCGCTCGCCCGTCTTCGCGGAACGCGACGTGGTTCGCAAATCGCGTTATCAAAAAACCAACTCCAACATTTACAACTTCAGCATTACAAAAACATCTCCAACATAACATCTTCTCTCCTTTAACACAAACGAACCTGTCTCAACCCTTTCAACTCCCAAGGACAATTCTACCCAAACTAATTACATCCAGCGTACGTGAACCCTGTCTGTCCCCAACACACGACCAACCACAATCATCATTTTTATCGCTAAAAACTTCATTATATTTCCCCCACAACAACGTATATTCTATATACCCAACTTTACCGTCCACTTTTCCACTGTCGTTCGCGACCCACCGACGAGGTTACCGAGGTCGAAACTATTCAGATACGCTCCCATTAAGTTCTCGCCGGTGAAGTAAATTAAATTCTTTCGCCCGTAAACACAACCCGCTGCCTCAAGTTCCGATGACAATCTCCGAACTGACGTATCAAGACACGAAGGAAGAAGAAAAAAAAATTTTTATTCCAACGAGGACAATTTACGAAGTTAAAAGTCTCCAATTAAAATATTAGCCTCGGTGACCGCGTCGTGTCCGTGGAATAATCACCGTTTCGCCTACGTAAACTCGATGAACTATTCGCGTAAAACTTTCAAATAGTGCCAACATTTTACACGCTCCGTTGAAAACTTATTAGATCTTCCGTCACCAGATGTCTAACACTTTTTTCTGACGCAAAAAAGCTTGGGGAAGAGAGAGAGAGAGAGAGAGAAAAACAGAAAATCATTAATCATTTTTCACTATAGTGAAAACGACCTTTTACGTCAATGTCCGTCGCGTTATAACCTTGGAACACGCATGTCATCTCCTCATTGATTTCTGTTACTTTTCTATCCATCCACCACTTCCTACAAGGCGACGACACTGTAATTTATACGCGTCTACTTCGAGTTTCCACCTAAAACAACTTCTGCATCAGCAGCAAAATTTTTTAAAAATTCGAGTAAAAGTCAAACATTCATCAATCATAACTCTTTAGGCCTTTACATTCACCAAAAACATAATTTTAAACACAAAAAAGAGCTTGGATCGATATTTTTATTCACGACTCAAATTACTCTAAAAAAAAATCCCCTTCACGTTTGTTGACTCGAAATTATAATTTTATGTACAAACCACTTCAGAAAAAAATACCCACGTATTAAAAAAAAGGGTCTATATACTCTGAATTAATTTTAAAATTACGGCAACAAGTGGGTTGGGCAGATTTCATGCTGTTTTGTACGTTGACAACGACGCTCGTTACCGAGAACTACGCACGCACTTGCCCACTCGGGTTCTGCCCCGAACACTTGACATGAAAATCAACAAGCTGTCAAGACGAACCGAGTCTCTTCAACCCACCGATTTCACCTTCCGGACCCGAGTGACGTCACTCACGCACTGTATACCTACGAGTCAATAATATTTTTGCTCAAAATAATCGGTCGTGTGTGAGTGGAAAACGGTTGAGTGATTTTCGTGATGTCGAGTTTGCATGATAATTGATTATTTGATTAGTGACCACGTGAAATCAACATCCGGTCGACTCAAAAACCCGCGGTCACGTGAACTGTCCAACTCGAGGGTTGAAAACTACTCTTCCAAACGTCGAAAATATTCAAATTCCCGACTGTTAATTTGGCCGTTAAAAAGGACGAATGGCAAAATTTTCAATTCCGAGTTGTAAAACGCGGGTTGTAAATGGACAGTCCGCAAACGTAAAATAATTAAAACCAGTGACCAGTGAGAAGGAATTCTCTAAAGAATTTTTCATTAACGAACAGAGGGATAAAAAATTCCACTCGTTTTAAATTATTCCCAAAATTCGCAATTTTGACGTTTGACTTTTAAGTTCAATTAGATGCGCAAAATTATGCTCAGAATTTCAATTTCAATTTCAATTTTCTCTTTCCTCGCAATTTTATTTTTTTACACACATCTCCGAAGGTTTAAATTTCAAGTTATAAATCAAATTCTATTTCACTCCACTGGGAATCGAATATTTTACCTAATAATAAAACGATCGACCTTTTTTACTCCCAAGTCACACACTCCCCATAACCCAAAAAATATTTCCACAAACTCCACTAAAATTAAATCCACACTTTCCCTCCCAAAAAAAAACCAAAAAAAAAATCAAACACCCCAACCACGCAATTTTTAATCACAAAATTAATTTTTCCTCCCGTAAAACTCTCACGTGAGTTACTCTCGTTAATCGAACGCGTAGACCAATGATACTATAAGGCCATAAACAGTCCGTGTTTTATTCTCCTCCAATTTCGGACCCGTGAAACACGCAAAGTAATTCACGGCTGACCACATGCACCGGGGAACCATGACAACCGGTAAAAGGTGAATTTAGGCGTGGCTTTCGTAAACCCGTACGATCGTGTACGCATAGAACGCGGTGACTCGTTTCGTTTTCACGGCATTGATTTGCCCAGGGAGACCTCGGCAATAACGGTCACACCATCATCAGGCCGAAAGGACCGTGATTATAAAGAAGGAAGATAAATTTATAATCGTAACCGTTCAAAATGACATTAAAAACCCAATAAAAGCGGCCAACGGAAATATCTTTTTCGCCCACATTCACCTGGTGGATGCGCGTCAAAACAAAACGCGTGTAAAATATGGATTAAAGCACTCGAGAAGCGGAGTTGTTTTGTTCCAATTCAAATGTCGATTTACAACACAAAAAAAAAAAATACAAAAATATGGAGAGAAAAAAAAAGAATGAAACGTATCGTGGAAAGGAGGAACTGTTCGCTTCCTGTGGCGAGTCATAAAATAAACGTTAAGGAGAAGGAAAAAAAAAAATATTAAAAAATAACAAAAATCGTACAAAAATGGAGGATAACTTGGGTTTTAAGAAAGTGGGGGGAATAAAAAAAAGTCAGGGATTTTAAGAAAACTTTTCCGCTGACCCTTTACAACCCATCGCAATTTTCGCTAAATTCCATTTTATTTCACATCGACTTTTCATTTATTGCGTCAGATTCCCAGTGGAAAACTGGCTCGGGAGGAGGGCGGGATTGTGACGCAAACTGTATTTCACTCTGGGCACGGCAATTTTATTTGCATTTCTGCTGATTTTGCAACTCACTTCTATAAATGCCAAACTATTCAACAATCTGATATATCTGCCTGCAGAGCGAGGTAAGCCAACAGGAACCGTTCAATTACCACCGACTGTGTTCCGAGTCGTGCATCTGGGCGGCAGGCAGACTTTGAAATAACACATCCAAGCGCTCTTTACACGCGCCAACCGCTTCCCATTGGTCAAATTCGTGTCACGTGTTCCAGACGATCCGAAATGACTTTCCAGGAAATAGCTATAAAGCGGCGTCTTATCGATTAGAATTCTCTTTTTCTCTCTTTTCCTCCGCTTTTTCAATTTTTTTATTTTCCTCTTTTTAGCCACATCTGCTAAACTCCTTCCGCCGCCTGATCATTCTTAACTTAGTCGGTGGTTTATGTTAGAAAACGCGACCTTTCATTTATCCACAGTCAGACACAACATACTCTTCTCCTTTCACGCACAAACACATTCCTCCTCCTCCGCCTCCTTCTCTTGTTTCCTTGGTCATGAGAAGTCACGCTGAGGCTCCGTCTGCGCAAAAAACAATAATAACCAGAGAAAAAACTTTTTCCTTCTTTATTTTTAATCAAACTTCCACAGACAAATCCCACCCCCGTCTCGAAGAGACGCTGAGAAAAATATAATTCACAACTCTTCATCCTTCCTTTTTATTTTTTTCTTCATTTTTCATTTTATATTCGTCAAAATGAAGAAAGAAAAAAAATATGGGGCGAGTCGCCCGAAAGCGAAATTTTTTTTTTTACTCCGTTTTCATTATAAAAAAAAAATTCAACCTGCTTTCAAACAGAATCCCTTCATTTGCATACGAAAAATTTATGGTTTTCCGCTGACGATATATTCAAAAACCATGTAGTTAACAGATAAGACCCACCAAAACAACATCAGTTTCCTTTACATATTTTTTCCTCCCCTTTATAACCACGCGAACCCAAAAACACGCTACACCGGCAGTTGATCCAAAATAAAAAGCACAAAAATAAAAATAAAAAGCAAACTTTTCCATTCCTCCCACAACACGACAAACAAGGAAGGATTCAAAAAACCATATAAAGAGAGAGAGAGATTTCGCAAACACAAAAACAGAGACGTTTCCATCCCTATTGACAGCTTGTCACTGCTCAAGAAACAATCGCGCAGCTAGCACAGCTGCGCGATGCGATTCAGACTCGTTAAATATAAAAGCAACCAACATTTTACCAAATAAAGAACCGATTTCCACGGATGGACCACGCAACACCGCAATGGACAGTGGTGAAAATGGAAATGCACTGCGTACCCAAGTGCTCTCTCGGGTGCTTTGCTATGCATTGAACTTTCCCCGGTGGTCAACCGCAGTCTGCTTTACTCTACTCTCCCTTACTTTTGTCTGTCTACCGTTCATTTACTAAATCGCTAACTCTAGTACTATAGTGTACTACCCTAGATTTTTTTTGTTCCTCTTTTACAAGAAATACTGTAATAAATAAATTTTGTTCGGTGGAAACTGGAAGGGAAAAGTTGTTGTTTTTTTTTCCGAGGGATTAATCGGTGTTTCCAGCTGTGTCCCGGGTCCAAAACGGTTGAAATAAAAATTTTGTTGTTCAACAAAACAACATTTGAGTCAATTCAGAGATGGGAAAATTTGAGGACAAAATTGTTAATATTCTGGTAACATCTGTATCGCACGTGATGATGCCGTAACAGGTAAAAAAGGTAGAAAAAACATTTTACACGTGTAGAATTACGGAGTAATGACACGTCGTTGATTTAGACGAAGATTTTATACGTGGAGTCGAATAGCGTGTGTAAAAGCAATAAAAGTGAGAAAACCAATTCAGTAGTTAGCATTAAGATGCGAAGAGTAATTCCACAGTTAGTTGACAAAATAGTGTAAAATTTTACACGACTTTATTAATGGGCGTACACTAAAAAAAAACAATATGTAAATTTGATAATTTCTTACGGGAAGTTTTTAATGACGATGTATTTTAGCATCTTTTCGAAATTTTTTTAATTCACCAATTGCGCAACGAGTTCCGGTTGGTTTTCTAAGAACAATAAGATTAGACACGCTTTGTACGATATTCCAAACTATTATTCCACTCTCGTGGGCAGTTCTCACCTGTTGTACACGAACATTAACACCTGTACATCTGTAACCTCTGGCTACTAGCGCTTTTGAGTCACACTGCGCACTCGACAGCGCCAGCAACAACAACAAAAAACACACAAAAGCTCGTGTCGCAAATATTTAATCAGCTGGTATCCACTGACCACAACTCAACGTACAAAAATAAAACAAAATACATTTTCATATCTCGACAAACTCGCATCTAACACTCCCACTTCAACTCTCAAAACACCTTCTACCTCGGAGAAATCGAACTTCAAACTTGACCAAAAAAGTCAAAATAAATAAAACAACGACCCAAAAGTTTCATTTCGAATCAACCCAAACCTTGTGTGTGACCAGAAGGAGAAATAAAAATGCGGATAAACAAACACAGGCAAATCAATACCTTTGCGCTGCCATCAGTAACTGTGTTCGCACGCGGACCTCGTGCGGCCCAGCTGAGCCGGGGCGTGAGCGAAGGGACGTCTGACCACAATTTTCTCCGCCACTGCGTGTACAGATCGAAAAACCCTAGCAGCACCGTGACTCCTTTCTCGACTATTTTAATTCATCCCCTGCAAACCCATTTTGTCACCCTAAACAAAAACGCGGTAAATATCTTCTCAGAACGGCCATGATTTGTCAGCTTCGACAAATATGGAGTATTTTTCTCAGAAGCGGTCATAACTCATCCGAATGACCTTTGCACCCTCTTTTCAATTGTCCGGTCGACTAACTAACCTCGCTACAAAATTCACGTCGTCGGGCGAAAGATCTTTGTAGGATTAGACCAGATGTTTTTGGGGTTGTAATTGCCTGCCTAAGACGCCGCTGACCACTTCACAAAACCATGTGTCACGACCGAGCCAACATCGCGACAATTTGTCCTAATCCGGGTAAGTCCTAACTTTATATTTAATTTATATTTACAAAATAAAATAAAACTTTTTATATTTTTAATCTTTACATTAACCTCCCACTCAATAAAAAACACAACTTTTCAACTTACCGTGTATTTTTACAAAAGTCAACAAGTTCTAAAGCCAAAACCGCAAAGATTACCCGTAATTTTTTTGGTTTTTATTTTCTAGGAAAATACAGCTCAGCGGTAGTTTTTAAAATCTATCATTAAACAAAACAAAACAAAACACAAACTTAAAAAAAAAAAAAAATTGATAATTTTTTTTCTGCTTTTACCATAAATCGTGCGGAGTGCTATAACATTACACTGTCTCGTTCTATAGTTTTAGTTTAGAATAGTGACGAAAATTCTTGATGTATGGGGAGACTCCACTTTGTGAGATGAAATAGACAAAGTTAATCAAACGCATACTCGTCAAATTCCACGATGCACAAATGCAAAAACGCATTTTTACACTCCGCCGAAACGCAACCCTTCCGCACGATTTGCCTCGCGATTTAGGCCTAGCGCGTTTCTCGCTAACTTACCGCTCGCCAAAATGTTTCACGCTCTGCAAATTAATGATCGCAGACATTTCGATTATTTGACTGACTATAAAAGTCGTGCGTCTTATTGAATTAAATGTAATATCTTTTTTAAATTTGCATGTCTCGTCTAGTCTCGCAAATTCATCGACATTTCAATCCGTAGATCACAGTCTAGCGCAGGGCAGGGAATTCGCTAATGCATTTCTACCACGCAAAACGTCGCGTTACTTAACTTTTAATGCCAGTAATTACAAACGCATAATTTACTTATTTTTTTCCTTTTTTC
>JAQIWS010001022.1:0-13863 GCA_034696085.1 Stigmatogaster subterranea | reverse complement strand
TCAAGTAATTGTCACTTAACAAACACTAGTGCAAGTGCTAAATCTGAATTTCCAAACATATGGCCAGGGGTTGTATTATTTGTATTCACCCTTATTTTTTCGTCTTGTGTAGCAAAAATAATTTTAACGAGATCGACAACATGGAAAACTTTTGACCAGAAATCATACCGGTAATCAGTTAAAACAATTTTCTATTTATCCTTATTTGCAATAAAGTGTTCACACATCACTTAAAATATTACATGTTTGAAGGGTTGGTTATTTATATTTGTAATAGAAATAATCAACTCCTCTCTTCATTGTGCAAACTCACATAGCAACTTAGCGTTGAAAACGCGAGAATTGACCATTGCTCTGGTTGTTCACGGAAATGATGACAAGAATACAAGTGCTAAGTGATTAAGTGTTAATGAACATTTCATTTCTATATTTAAATGTTAAAAAGATACAGTAGACAAAAAATTAAAAACTGTAAAACACGGAATTAGGAATATAATCAAAATTCAGTAAATTGTTCAACGATAAAAATAATGAATTACTTTTACTATTGAAGCAATATACCGAGAAATTAAGTTTAAAAAAGAAACATCCCACGTTCTCAAAGTTTACCACATTTTCTAATTCAAATTATAACGTTTGAACACGACAAACATCTATCCTGATGTCTTCAGCATCATCAATTTGAGAGTCCACGTCGCCTGCATTCCAACTTCACTTTCTCTAAACAAGAATTAAAGATTGAAAGCCTCATAAATGTTTCAGATAATGCATCAGACCAGATACAATAGATCGAGCTACAAGTACTTATCTACAGAATAATTTAGCAGAAAAAAATAACCAGAATAACAACCAGATCGAATATTCGGCAAATAAATTCAAGATAAAATTGACTAACCCGCCTTAAAGTTTACAAGAATTGAACATTTAGCTCACTACAATGCCTTGCGTGATTTTACACCAAAAGGAACAATGGAACAATGCCGTGGAAATAAATTACAAAAATTCTAAAAACAATTTACAGAAATGTATGCAATATAAAACTAAAAAAATTATCAAATTCCGCGATCGTTTCAGTAGTGATTAACAAAAGCTAAATTTGCTGAAAATTTATAAAAACTGTTCTTGTTAAAGTCATATTTCTGGACAGAAATACAGAAATACATTTTTCGTGCAGCCATAAACCAACAAACAGAAGAAGGGGTAACACTTTTGACCAGACAAGCGTAACTAATTAAAAATATCTAAGTTTTACCGTTACCTCCCTTAAAGCAAAATTTAATGGAATTAATTCGAAAACTTGCAAAACGAAGTAAATTAGTTTCTTGAAAAGTAAACAAAAAATCTCTAGCAGAGAGAGGGGCAGAGCAATTTTGTTACCAAAAGAATGACAACAGTCCACGAAATGTACAGAATTAATTGATTTCCGATTGCCGGAAAAATTTCAATTTTCTTGGACTGGAAAAATTGACTCCGTAATAAAAATCGTAAAACCCAGGATGGAAATGCTAAATCTAAAATTGCTCGTACTTTGATTAATGATTATAACGAAAAATTTCGAACGGATAAAAAATAGTTGAGATTAAATAACCCACCACCAGAAATTTCCAGTCTTCACAAGTAGCATTCTTGGAGCCTAATCTCTCAAAAATGGTGATCATCAATATAGAAGGTGAAATAATTCATATTTCACAGCATCAAAATTGAAATACCACTTTAATCTCTTCTTACAGTACTTAGTAATTATCATCATGCTTAACACATTTGATGTGGTACCGTAATCATTAAATTTCCAAGTTCATGAAATTACGGCAAATACGCAAGAAAAATCGAAGGAACGATATTTCGTTACAATTTACAACTTTTCATACTCTGACCACACATCGACCAGTAGCAATTTTTACAATCAAGTCACGTCAATCCTCGTTCTAGCAATGCATACGAGTAAAAAATAAAAAAATTATTAAAATCTAAAATCATCAATTTTAACCGTGCCAACACAATTACGACATTAATTTCGAGCTGTAATATTTATAAAGTACAACTCATTTCGAACTTCCGTAAAATCCAGTCAATATTTACAAAATGTTGAAAACATTACCTAAATACTGTATAACTTCATTTTCACAAATTAAGCAAAACTAGAAAAAATATCTAATGCTACTCTCGTCCTCTATTTTCCAACGCGTTATTGACAAATAGAGATCACGGTGGAATCATACGAAAGCAAATCGACTACTGGGGATTGCTTAAGTCTAAGCAAAGCATTTTTGGTAACCTTTAACAAACCAGATTAAAACTAAAGTTTTGACTTTACATAACGGTCATCTACTTGTATTACATGTAACGCGAAACATAAAACAGCGCAATTTGTTAAATTTAACAGCTGTAAATATTCACTCGAGGACCTGTGGATACAAGTCATTACAAGTACAATATGAACTTTTTCCACAAAAACCAGCGAAAACGCAGCAAGATGATGTAAAATCATAGCAAACTTCCTAAATTGCAATTTCAATTTACGCAACCATAATTTGAAATTGCAGTTCAAGCAAATTTTGATCAAACGATAACGAAAACATTCAGTTTACACAAAAATGCAACAAATTGGTTCTTTGTAAAAAAATATAATAATCACGGCGGAAACCACTTACAAAACAAACTCGCTAATTCTAGTTTATTTTCTGTAAGTATTGAACTTCTCTATATTTTCTGCGCAGTCCATATTTAGAGAAGTTTATTATCACTTACAGTAAATGTATGAGTATAAATCTACAGTTACTGTACAATGTAGATCCGTAGCTTAATAAATCTAAAACTGCAGTTACTTCTCTTGTTATTTTGCTTAAAACAACGGAGGGGAAAATTTTTACAACTGAAAGCACAATTCAAATTTAACTGCTAGGCACAACTTGCAGTCATATATATCCATACAGAAATACTTTGTAAAAAAAACTACAAAAAAATCAAAGTACGGTATATTCTATACATACAGTTGGTGGGACACTACCCGGGTCGATACAGTACATAAAAATTTAGACGATTTGTGATTAAAATATATTAATACGAAATATTGACAACGAAGATAAACACGATACATCACACTGCGAACCAGGTCGTTTTCGTTGAATCTTGATGGTGATGCTCACCAAGATTCATCGAAAACGACGGAGATAGATTTTAGAAAATTCATTATGCTCAGTTTTACAGTTCTCTTAATGATTTTCAGTGCAGATGGTTGATTAGTTAAAACTAAGAGATTTGGGAAAAATACGCAATTTTTTCTCGTACTGGTACGTTACAAGAAAAAAAGAAGGAACAGGAAACGCAGTTCGGAGTAATTGAATAGATTAATATTAATCACCGTACTATTTTATAGCAAACTCACAACATCAATTTTTAACGTAAATCTATTTAGAACCATTTGACAAGCGATACTAGGATCAATTGATGGTACAAAATTCAATCAAAATATTACAAATAAAAATGTCGACTTCTTCGCAAAATTCGCACATCATAAAAACATTACGAATAATACATAAATAATTTACGTCTACCAAATTCACCAACACAAACGAATTGTTCGAAATTTTTACTGACGAGGAATACTCGACATTTTCATCACGTACGTCATGTTAGGTACTGTATAATAAAGAAAGAGGATAGAAATAGGATATTTTTGCAACAAATTGTACTTGACCTCCTGTCAGTGTCAATCAATGTTTCTTACAAAACGAGGAATTTCTTTCTCGTCAGTAAAAGTGTCAAACGGTTTTGAAAACTGTGGTTTAACAATTTATAAGTAGCAAACTTGTTGAAAGTATATAAAATAAACAATCAGTACCAAAAACCAAATTAAAGTTCACTCGATACAGTTAAAATGAGCTAAGTCGAAGATAAAAGCATTATCTACACACACACGTTTCAACTCGAATGCAAATGTGTGATACATGAAAAATATCTAAATTTAAATTAAAACATTTGATTTACGGAAATCTATCCTATTGCACGGTTTAGTAACTAATGCAAATTTTCACTATAACAAATTTCTTATTATTCAAACGACAATTCAAGCGACACTCAATACGAAATATAATTTGTTCCACAGTTAAAAAACTTTATCGTTCAAGTCAGGAACAAAATTTAAAGTAGAAATTTCGTCGTATTTGCAACAGAAGTAAATGGAAATCTGCAAAGTAACAGTCGTTAAAGAACAAGAAATTTGTACCTAGCTCAATTACAAGATACAACGTGAATCTACAAATTACCACTTACTGTACCAAGTTATGCTTGACTAAAATTAATTTGCCGATAACACAAACACAAAACACTTGAATAACCCAAATCTCATTTCAAGACAGGATAATATGGTTGTCAATAAATAACTAATTAAATTGGGCAAATGTGTAAATTTTTAAAGCAATTTTCGTAATAGAGAACACTTAATGCACAAATTTACTGGTTTTTTACAATTTTCGCAAATAACACTCGTGAAACATTCCATAATCTTCACATTAAATTAAATTTTTCAAAAAGGAGACAGTGAGTAACGCTAACATGGTAAATGCAACGTAATTCTTACAAAAATAAGCCTAAGGAGTTTGATGAATTGTACTGAGCAACAGATATCTAATCACGAAGTACAAATTTACAATAATTTACGAATAAAATCAATTGAATTAATTGAAATATTTTCTGATTCAGAAAATATTTTATTGTACTCAAATAAAAGATTTTCTGAATCGACATAAAAATGCAAGGTAAGTATAGAAATAATACCACAAGTCATTAAGCAACATTGCAAATGCGCTTTATACACTAATTACAATCATATAAAATCGTTACCTAAATAATTTCATTCAACAAATTGAGCAACAAAGCAAAAAATTTCTCTTGACTAATTCGAACAGAAAATAGGAATAATGTAAGGCTTACTTAAGTTCTCAATTACGCAATCGGATATTTTTAAATCCAAATAAACCACACTTTGTAATTTTTCGGGTATCTTAGTTGCAATTTCTCAGTTTCTGTTACGACTATTTTTTAATTTTTGAATCTACTATATTTTTCACTACCTTGCCTAATTACTCTATTAAAAATCTTTCTTGAGACTGATTTACGGTAATGTTTTAAAAACAAAGGAAAAATTAAGCGGATTAGTAATCCTCCCGAAAAAATTTGATTTAAAAGTAGCTTTCAAAAGATACAATTGCAATATTTATTGAGCATTGGATTTATTACATTTATTTTTTGGCGATTATGGAGATAGAAAAAAATTATACTAATGTTATCTTTTCCATTTTGTTTGATGCGGGGAATTTAGTTAGTTCGATTTTAAGGTTATAAGTTTGGTACATAAAAATTTCTGATCACGCTCTTAATTTTCAAAAATTGTTTTGCCTTCGCAATTTTATTTAATTCAATTTTAAACTCAAAATGCTGCACGTCAGTAAAAAAAAAGTTTGTTAAGCTGTAAGATGTAATTTATTTTATTCGTTCCAGCTTCGTAATAGAAAACATATTAAATTTTTTAATCCATGCTACCACATATGTAGCCGAATATGAGACGCACTAACGTCACTTGGGACGTAAAAAAAACGAGTGAGCAGCTGTCTAAAAACCAAGAAATACACGAAATATACAGGAAAATTAATTTCCGAATGCCGGAAAAATTTTCATTTTCCTTGGATTCGAAATTTGAAACTGTTATAAAAACCGTAACACGCAAGGATAGAAATGCCAAGTCTAATATTGCTCGTATTTTGATCGAGGGTAAATGAAAATTTCAATTGTCTGTATCAAAATGTAAAAATACTACAATTGACAAAAGTACAAAAACGTAAAAATCACCGAGTATTTGTCAAGCGGAAAATATTAAGTTTAAAAATTCGAAACAAAAATTGTTGAGCACGTGATACCATCGATTGGAAACCTTAAATTCTCTAATGTTATTAAATTTTCGTACATGACACCCATGCATCAAACTTGTCATATTTTAATAATAATTACAACGCTACCATTTAATGGTTTCAAAATAATAAAACAAATTTAAAATTAACGCACCAGGCGAAGATTGTTTCGACGGTTGAAATCATTTAAAAACAGAAATCTAAAATTTTCATTGCACTACTATACGTAGTTATGAAAATTAATAATTACCTATATTTGCCACAATTCAGGAGAAGAAATTGCATTTAACTGCTTTTTTTTACACTGTATGTTGTTTTCAAAGTGATCACTGAATTTTTCGTACAAAACCACTAAATTCCGTAATCATTTCAGCAACGAGCAAAAATTCTTTAAATTCGTTTCATTTTCACTTAGAAATTATCTTAAACGAGTTCAAGTTAATTCACTAAGCAAAAAGCGTCAACAACGCCTTTTTTTAACAAAAATTTAGCTACAACTGCTATAAACAGTAATGGTCGATGGAAAACACACGGGTAAAAAATGTGGGGGAAATAAGACATAAAAATGCTCAACTGGCATCGAAACTCACCCAACCTGAGCCCTATACAAAATTTGTAGATCATTGTGAACTTGGATTAATTTTTAAATTAAAACTAGAACCAAGGTCGACTGCAAATAAAATACCGGCATTAATCGGCATTCACTTTTGCTGCAATCTGCAATTCTTGCAGGATGATCAAGATATGTGTATTGCCTCATCAGCAAAGGTTCCTACTCTTTAAATTACACAAAATTTACCATAAGCTGCAGTGCATTTGTGCAATTAGAATACCGGTAATAATAAGGCAAAGGAATAAATCAAGCTTCAAATTTTATCTTCGCTGTGGTAACTTTACGCAGATTTCTGTCATTCTGTGGTCACGGGAAAATGTTTACACCAAAAAGCAAAATTTAAAAATTACTGCTGTTGGCTACAAAATTTGAAGTCAAAATATTATAAACTATAAATCATTAACAAATCTCAACTTACGGTTTACAATGCATTTTTGTACGTCTCCTTTTCTCAGTATCGTAATACTATAAATTAATAGTGACAACAACAAACGTGACACCTCATAAAAAGCTGAGAAAATTTGCATTTAACACAAAATGTGCCTCACTAACTGCAATTTCAATTCACGCAATTCATAATTTGAAATTCCAGTTGCCCAGGCAAATTTTACCCTGCTACGACATTTTGAAAAGAACAAGAATTCCTCAATAAAAAAATCTATCAAATTCCTACTTGTTTCAATAATACAGTATATAAAAAAGCAATTTGTCAAGTGATTTAAACCGAAATTTGTGTAAAACTAAGAGTAAATATTGTTATTTGTATTCACCCTTATTTTTTCGTCTTATGCAGCAAAAATAATTTAAACGAGATTGACAATATGGGTAAAATTTTTGACCAGAGAGCATACCCGTAATAGATTAAAACTATTTTCTGACTGTATTTATCCTTACTTGCAACGAGGTGTTCACACATCATTTAAAATATTACATGTTTGAAGGGTTGGTTATATATTTGTAATAGAAATAATCAACTCCTCTCCTCATTGTGCAAACTCACATAGCAACTCAAGCTTGAAAATGCGAGAAATGACCATTGTTCAGTTTCGATGACAAGAATAAGGCATAAAATAAAATCAGCAAGACAACTATCAAAACTAAAAGAATACTAAGAACAAAACAAAATTACAACCTTGTAATTAAGGATGCAAGATTATAACATATTAACTATTATTTACAATATAAAACTATGAAAAATCATTTATTAAAGAACAACGGGCTCGAAAAACTGATAGAAATCGTAAATTTGCAACAAGATAAATAACGAACGTATTTTCACTCAGTGCTAATGAAAATTTCATTTGTAACTTTAAATCACAGTATAAGTAATTATTTATACTGTGATTTAAATGTTAAAAAGTTACTGACAAAAATTAAATATGGTACCATAAAATCAAAAACTGTCAAACTGTCAAATATGTAAAAATCAAGATACTGTTCAACGATAAAAATAATAAATAACTACCGGTATCCCAACCATTACTTTTTACTATTGAAGCAATATTAAAGAATTAAATTTAAAATGCATACATCCCACGTACTCAAAGTTTACCACATTTTCTAACTCAAATTATAACGTTTGAACTCGACAAACATCCATCCTGACGTCTTCATCATCAATTTGAGAGTCCACGTCACCTGCATTCCAACGTCACTTTCTCTAAACAAGAATTAAAGATTGAAAGCCTCAGTCCAGAGTCCAGACCTAACAGAGCTACAAGTATATTAATTCAGCCGAGTAAAATAACCAGAATACAACCCAGATGATCGAATATTCGGCAAATACAAGATAAAATTGACGAACCGGCCTTAAAGTTTACAAGAAATTGAACATTCGACTCACTATAATGCCTAGACAATACGAGTTCGTACCATAGTCTATGAATTAAACCAAGCTTGCAACAAACTACTGTATATTGCAAGATTAGGATAATAAAAAAGCAGGGAAATAAAACAAGAATTTCAAATTTTATCATGACCAATCACTGTAGACGCTTACGGCGAACAAATTTTACACCAAAATGTCAAACTGAAAATTAACTACTTGTATTGTGTGCTATAACTTGCAACCCATATGTATAAAAACAAGTCCAAAAAAAATACGGAGTATACAAGTATATCATTAACATTTTCCCACAACTCGCAAAAACAATCTCAAGTTATGGACATAATGCGTGAAATCTCTTGCAATCATTGCTGTTAATCAAAGTAGCAGCAAATGAGAGACGTTTTACAATTGTTGCAATATACAGTTGAAACACAACAAACATCAATTACGCAAAACTTTAAATTCTTTTGGCAAGACAGACTGAACACTTCGTATCATAAAATTTTTCTTGCTAACTTCACTTTCAATTTACGCAATACGTAATTTGAAATTACGGTTAGTAACGCAAATTTTGACGAAATGTCAACGAAAATATTCACTTACACAAAAATGCGTGGTTTTACACCATAAGGAACAATGCCGTGGAAATAAATTACAAAAATAATAAAACAATTTAGAGAAATGCATACAATATAAAACTACAAAAATCATTAAATTCCGCGATCGTTTCAATAAAAAGTTATTCTGAACTAATTTAGTACGTTGTAGTAATTAACACAAGCAAAATTTGCTGAAAATCTAGGTATAAATACTCTTCTTGTTAATCTCCTTAATTTCAAATCTTATATTTCTAAACAGAAATACATTTTTTGTACAGATATAAACCAGCAAACAAAGACATCACAGGCAACATTTTAGACCAGTCGACGGGCGCAACTAATTAAAATAATCGAAGATTTACCATTACCTGCACAAAACGAGAATTTGATTAACGGAATTAATTAGAAAACTTATAGCAGGAAGAAATTTAGTTTAATGAAAAATAAACAAAAAAATTCCTGGTGGAGAGAGGGGTAGAACAGTTTTTAGGAATATAGGAATAACTGCAATGCAGTAATCATTAAATTTCGAAGTTTATGTCAAATTCAAAATACTGCTGTATTTGACTACAAGAAAAATTTATGTTCACATCAACAATTTTTACAAAATCTAGTCACGTCAATCCTCTTTCTAGCAATGCATAAGAGCAAAAAATAAAAATGGTATTACATATAACGAGAAGCATCCAACAGCGCAATTTGTTAAAATTAACAGCTGTAAATCTTCACTTGAGGATGTGTGCATACAAGTTATTACAAGTATAATAAACTTTTTTCACAAAAAGCAAAAACAAATCAAGTTAAGCTTTATCGTTAGGCTTTTATCGAAATCAATTTTTCTCACTGTTCTTAATTCCAATATAAATCACCATCAAATGTGAAACCATCTAAAAAGCAGCTATATGATGTGAAATCATAGCAAACTTTCTAAATTGCAATTGCAATTTACGCAACCCATAACTGAAATTGCAGTTCAAGCAAATTTTGACCAAATGTTAACGAAAACATTCAGTTTACACAATGTAGATCCGTAGATTAATAAATCTAAAACTGCAGTAACTTCTCTGTAGTTAATTTACGTAAAACGACCAACAAATTTATACCCACCATGGGAAAATTTTTACACCTGACAGCACAATTCAAATTTAACTGCTAGGCACAACTTGCAGTCATATCCATGCAGAATTATGTTGTAAAAAAAGTACAAAAAAAATCAACGTACGGTATATTGTATACATACAGTTGGAAAAACACTAACCGGGTCGATATATAAAAATTTAGACGATTTGTGATTAAAATATATTAATACAGTACGAAATATTGACAACGAAGGTAAATACGAAACATCACACTGCGAACCGGGTCGTTTTCGTTGAATCTTGGTGGTGATGCTCACCAAGATTCATAGAAAACAACGGAGGTAGATTTTAGAAAATTCATTATGCTCAGTTTTACAGTCCAGTACTCTTAATGGTTTTCAATGCAGATGGTTGATTAGTTAAAACTAAGTGATTTGGGAAAAATGCGCAATTTTTTTTCGTACTGGTACGTTACAGGAAAAAAAGAAGGAACAGGAAACGCTGTACGGAGTAAATCTATTTAGAACCATTTGACAAGCGATATTAGGATCAATTGATAGTACAAAATTCAATCAAAATATTACAAATAAAAATGTCGACTTCTTCACAAAATTCGCGCATCATAAAGTATAGGCTTTACAAAAACATTGCGAACAATACATAAATAATTTCTGTCTACCAAATTCACCAACACATACAAATTGTTCGAAATTCTTGCTGAAGGTTAAGACCACTTAACAAGAAATACCCGACATTTTCTATTGTGTAAACTTATCAATTACCAAAGAAAATATTCGATCATTATCGCATTAGCCACAACAGCGACATGATCAAATTTTCAGCGTCATATTTACAGTAGTAGTCTTCGACGATTTTTCATCACGTCATGTTAGACTAAAATAATGTATCATAAAGAAAGAGGATAAAAATAGAATATTTTTGCAACAAATTGTACTTGACTTCCTGTCAGTTTCAATCAATGTTCCTTACAACACAAGGAATTTCTTCATTATCAATAAAAATGTCAAACGGTTTTGAAAACTGTGGTTTAACAATTTATACGTAGCAAACTTGTTGAAAGTATATAAAATAAACAAACAGCACCAAAAACTAAGTTAAAATGAGCTCTCGTCAAAGAAAACACATACGGTTTCATGAAAATATCTAAATTCAAACTATATCATTTGATTAACGTAATACTGTAGACCTTGTGGCACGGTTTGATAGCTAATACAAATTTTCACTGTAACATACCAAAATTCAAAAGAAAAATTTAATCAACAACTTAGTTTATAAATTTTGCATTGATCACATAACGCTCAATAATTACGGTGATGGTCACCACAATGAATCAAATTGGTAACAACTATCGTATTAAATTTCAATGTTCAAGACAGATTCATGAAACAAAATATAACTAGAAATTACACGATACAGTAAGACCCCCGTTATTGCGCGGATTCGGATATAACGAGGGTCTAGTCGTGTACCCAGCATACTAGAACCCGTGCCTTATTATGCAGCGGGATAGCCGACAACGTGGGTATCACTGTATCCCCCGTTGTCCGCGTTATAAACAGGTTTTTCGGACTGAAAAAAGAAGTAAACGGTTTTGTAAAAATGGAAAAACATTCGCTGCAAGTAACTCTTCCAAGTATTGGTTTACCAAATTAGTTACAACATTAATTAACTATAAATAGAGCGTTTATCATTTTAAAATTAACTAAATTAGCTGTATCTTAAAATAACTAATTTACAAAAAAATTTGAAAAAAATTAATTTTAATGCTGAGCTTATCTGAGAAAAAGGTTGATAATCTCCTAATCCCTTCATTGTCACTTTGTCAACCCAATTTCCACAGAAATCTTCGGTTCGAGTAAACAAATGTTCAATAATACTGTACAAGATTTAAACTACAAAAGTTTAAGAAAAATGAACAGTAGAAATAACCTTAAATTGATAAATTATTAACTACTCATAATTCACAAAGCAATAAAATCGGAGAATCAAGATATACACCCACGGGTTCAGTAGTAAATAAACAAATTATACTACAACATACCAAAATTCACACGACAATTTTAGTTAACTTATAGTTTACAAATTTTGCGTTGATCTCATAATGCTCAATAATTACCGAGACACTCATTACGAAATATCAAATTTGTCCCACAGTAAAAAACTTTATCGTTCAAGTCAGAAACAAAATTTAAAAGCAAAAATAACGTCGTGTTTGCAACAAAAGTAAGTGGAAATCTGTAAAGTAACAGTCGTTAATGAATAAGAAATTTGTACCAAGCTCAATTACAAGATACAACGTGAATCTACAAATTACCACTTACTGTAGAAAGTTATGCTTGATTAAAATTAATTTGCCGGTAACACCAACACAGAACACTTGAATAACCGAAATCTCATTCAAGGACTTCATGATATGGTTGTCAATAAATAACTGATTAAATTGGACAAATATGTAAATTTTTCAAAAAGGTGACAGTGATGGGTAAATGCAGCGTAATTCTTGCAAAAATAAGCCTAAGGTGTGTGATGAATTGTACTAAGCAACGATTATCTAATCACCAAGAACAAATTTACAATAATTTACGAATAAAATTAATTGAATTATTCGTTTACGCGCATTTACGGTAGAAAAAACACGGCAAGTTTTAACACATAATATTCAGAAAATATTTCATAGTACTCAAATAAAAGATTTTCTGAATCGACATAAAAATGCAAGAGAAGTATAGAAAAAACCACAAGTCATTAAGCAACATTGCAAATGCGCTTTATACACTAAATACAAACACATAAAATCGTTACCTAAATAATTTCATTTTTACAAACTGAACAATAAAGCAAAAAATCACTCTTGGGTAGACTAATTCGAACAAAAAATAGGACTAATATAAGGCTTACTAAGTTCTCATAGTTACGCAATCGGACATTTTATATCAAAATAAACACTTTGTAATTTTTTTCAAAACAAAACAAAATAAAATAATTATTTAATGTTTGTACCAGCGTGACGTGATCTGATAAACGAAGTAGCTAACAGTATTTTTCAACTCCGTGCGCGGAGTTACGTCGATTCGATTTCATCAATTTCTTCCAGCACTGCTCTCGTGCTTCAAGGTCGTGATTAATTCTAAGTCGTGTCATGTCACGAGGTCCTTCTTGTACTTACACTTAATGTAGTCGGAAGAAAAAGGTCCGAAAATGGTATTTCTCGTTCTAAGAATTCGCGAGCGTCGCCATTTGCATTCACATGGCAAAACTAATGCATCACACCAGGCGCTAATAATTCATAATCAACTCTCCAATTTATTGTTATTGCTGTGTACACCAAACCGAGCCTAGTAATTACCAAAATTCAATAATATCCATCTCAAAATTTTTCGGGTCTTACAATTTCTCAGTTTCTGTTACGACTATTTTCTAATTTTTGAATCTACTGTATTTTTCACTACCTTGCCTAATTACTAGGCAGGTTGTATTAAAAATCTTTCTTGAGACTGATTTACGGTACTATTTTCAAAACATAGGAAAAATTAACCGGATTAGTAATCGTTCCAAAAAAATTTGATTTAAAAGGAATTTTCAAAAAATACCAGTAAAATAAATTAATTCTTACAGCTTAACAAAACTTTTTTTTATACTGAAGTGCAGCATTTTGAATTTAAAATTGAACTAACAAAATTACGAAGGAAAAACAATTTTTGAAAATTAATAGCTTGACCATCAATTTTTATGTACCAAAAGTAACCTTAAAATCGAGCTAATTATATTCTCCGCATCAAACAAAATGGAAAAGATAACATTAACACAATTTTTTCTA
>JAQIWS010001021.1:0-13870 GCA_034696085.1 Stigmatogaster subterranea | reverse complement strand
AACACCCCCAAAACCTCAAAACAAACCCAAAAAACAAAAACAACCAAAAAACACACAAAAATAAATAATAAAACACAACTCACGATCTCACCCAGCGTCGCAACCCCGCGGGTAATAAAATCATCCCGATACCCACGTTTCACCGTATCGATGTTTCGTCTCCGCTTAAAAAACTCCGAATGAGAAACATTGTTGCCATTTACAAAAGCCCTCTCCCAACATGCATCTCGCGCACCCCTCAGTGGGAAAAAAAACAGCAAGATAAAAAAAATACTGACCCCTCACCTCAACGACCCACGTGGGTCAACGTGAAAAACCCAAAAAACCAGTTTCCTATTTTTTTTCTTCCCAACCAACCAAACAAAAAAAAAAGCCCCTAAAAAAATTTTCCAAAAGAAAAAAAAAAAAAACTTTCCTTAACAACCCGCAGCTCTAAACCCCCCACCCCCACCCCCCCCCCAAAAAAAAAATCACAGAACTTTAATCACAAATCCAATCTTAGACAAATCACACAAAAAACATTCGTAATTTAAATTAACTTAACCGCCACCTTTTAGCGCCGTCCCGCCACCAGGTGACGTCGCGGAGGGGGTAAGAAGAGATGTAGGGGGAGTATACAGGGTGGGGGTTAGGTTAGTCGTATTCTCTCCCCTCGTAGATTCATCTATCCCCCAACCCCCAGTGTGTGCGTAGGTTTGCTTGTGTTTGCTGGTCTCCGTGTTTTTTTCAATGCGCTCGTCGGGACCGTGTACGAGTAAACGCGGAATTTTTTTTTTTTTTTTTTTGTATGTGTGTGTGTAGTGGGTTCCTAGATCCCTCCCACTCCCTTTTTTATTATTATTCCGTTTCCTTTACACCCGTAAACTTTAAAAAACAGCGTTAAAAAAATGGTTTGAGTTTTGGTAGGAGGTGATATCAAACCGGGAAAAGCGGGACGTTGGGCGTGGGATGGGAATTTTGTGAAAAGCAAAAATGGAGAATGGGTAAAAATGGTTGAGGTTTGTTGTGAGTAAGCGGGATGACGGAAAAAAATAAAAGCCTCCACCCCCTAAGATTTTTTCCGCTCGTCCTACGCGTGGGTGGCGGTGGGTTGTCGTTAATTGCCTTGTTGTTGCTGCAATCGATTCAATGAAAGACAGAAGAGGAAAAAATTGAGAGTGTGGAGGATGGGAAAAAAACCTACCCTAAAAAAATTACACTACTATTTTTTTTTCCTCCGGACTAAAATACATTTTTTATCACTGGAAATAAACAGGAAAAACAATTTGAAATCACTCAGACAACAACAACAACGAGAGAAAAAAAAAAATGGGATGATAAAAAAATGAATTTTTGGTGGAAAAAAAGGACAAAAAAAACCTTCGAGAAAAACGTTTTATTCCTTGGGTAAAAAAAAAAAAAAAAAAAAAAAAAAAAAAAACACGATACTTCATAAACCTCCCACAGACACGCGAAATAAAGATGCTAAAAAACATCCTTTTTTTTTTGTCTCTCTTTCAACCTACAAAAAAAAGGAAGGAAAAAAAAAACTCTCGATGAAGATGCGAAAACGAAACAAGAAAAAAAAAAAAAACAGTCCATTCCTCCACCTCTGGACAACCACTGCATACAAATAACGCGATCAGATCGTTCCCACTTTACACAAAAACATCACCAAAAAAAAACCCCACAACACAAAAAAAAAACCTTCTTAAACACTCAATAAAGACGCAAAAAAAAATCAAAATAAGATCATCCTCCAATCCCATCCAACGCTAATTTCTCCTCAAGAGTCTGGGCGGAGTCGTTTTTCCCCCTTTCCTCTCTCCGTCTTTTCTTCCAGACCGCACCACAAAAAATATCCTCATCAATGACCCCTTCTTCTCAACCCTTTCACCACTTATAAAATACATCCTCAACCCTTCCCTCTCTCTTCTCCTCCTCCAACCAAACGCCGGGCGTGATGCACTCGCACGCGACTCCGAAGAAGAAAAAAAAACACGCGTCTCTTCTTATCACCAAAAAAATGGGTTCTTATAACGGGGTGTAGACCCCCCCAAAAAAAGTCCCTTTTTATATTTTTTTTCTTCTCCTTCTTTTATTTTTTTTAACCAATATAATCTTATGCAATCATGCACGAAACATTTGCCCAAATCTTATACTATAGTTTGAAAATGAAGCAACGCTCGGGATAAGGGTGGGACGGGGGAGAGGGGGTGAAGAAAAAATAAGAAAAAAGGGGTTGGGGGGATGAGAGGAAAAAGGAGAAAAAAAGAAAAAAAGATGGAGAAACATCGTTCGAAACGCAACTTTCACCACATTCCTATCGTGTTTTCCCGCGTATTTTCTCCACCACCAATGAAAAGGGATAAGTCGTTATTTAGACTTTTAGAAGGAGTGAGTGTGAGATAGGGATAAAAAAAAATATAAAAAACATAAAAATAGTGTAGGGTGAGGGGGTAGGAGGAAGATGGAGATTGAGAAAACGCGGAGTTTTAAAAAAAAGGGGTTTTTTGAGAGAAGGAGAGGGAGATATTAATGAGTGTGGGTTGAAATTTAACGGGAGACGGAGTTTTTAAAAGGGGGTAGAAGGAAAAAAAATAAAAAATAAAAATAAAAAGGGGTATTGATTAAAAATTAAACATTTTTTTTCTCCCCCCTTTTTTTTGTGGGGGTAGAGGAGGATGAGAGAGAGGGAAGGAGAAAAAGGAGTGTTGAATACTTATCGTAAAAAAAAAGTGGGGGTTATCACATTATATCGAGATAGGGAGGAGGGGGTAATAGTCCACGTGGGGGTTGGGATAATATCCCCCACAACACGTGTGTTTAACCTGAGAAAACGAGTGAAGACGATGAGAGGAATGAGAAAATTTTTGGTGAGGTGATTTTTTTTTCCTCCCCCTGGTGGGGTTTTTTTTTTGGTGGGGGTGCAAAGGGGGGAAATTGGGTGGGTTTCCGGATGGGGTTTATTTTTAGTGTGGTGTGGAGGTTGGTGTGGTGAGTGACCACTTGTTGAATGGGTTAGGGAATTTGTGGTGGGTAGTGTAGAGGTTGGTTAAGTAGTATAGTTTGCGGGAGGTTTGCGGGACGGGATGGGAAATTGGTGAATTTTTGGGTGGTTTGGGTGGATTGGAAAGTGGGGAAAATGTGAATTTGAAATTGGGAGAGGAGGTGTTGTATTGTATTGTAGTTGGAAATTTTGAGTGAAGTTTGTTGAGAAAATTGGAAAATTTGAGATTTGTGGGTTTTGGGTATTTTTCAAGCGAAGTTGCCAAAAAAAAGGGAAAAATTAGAAATAATTGTGGATGATTTTGTCGTCTAAATTTTGGAAAAATTTGGTCATTTTTAAAACAATGTGGATAATTTTGACCAATTTCTAAAAATATTCTCGACAATTTTAACCAATTTTCAAAAATATTTTGAACAATTTTAACCAATTTTGATCAATTTCCAAAATATTCCTTGCTAAATTTTGTCCAATTTCCAAAATATTACCTGCTAAATTTTGTCCAATTTCCAAAATATTACCTGCTAAATTTTGACTAATTTCCAAAAATATTTTGACCAATTTTGACCAATTTTGACCAATTTCCAAAATATTCTCTGCTAAATTTTGACCAATTTCCAAAATATTCATTGCTAAATTTTGACCAATTTCCAAAATATTCATTGCTAAATTTTGACTAATTTCCAAAATTATTTTAAACAATTTTCACCAATTTCCAAACCATTCCTTCCTAAACTTTTACTAAATTTCACTAAACTCCGCCAAAACGAACCAAACCCCAACAACTTCCACCTAAACCATTCACTACACCAACATCTCCATCACCACCCCAAACCCACCACCACCCTCACAACCCCCACTCCACCCTCACAACCCAAAAAAAACCCTAAAAAAAAACCCTACCCCGGAAAAACTAAGAGCGGAATCAAACTCAGCTGCTGGCGGAAGAAGGGGTTAAACGGAGCGCCGTGACGAATTATCCGCGGGGAGAAAGTGCGCAACCGCGGAAGAGCGGGGCGACTACTAAAGTGATTCATACGAAATTTTACAAAAGACACATCACAGTTCACGCGGGTTACTCTCATACATCAGTCGGGTTCTTCCCCCATCCATCACCAGGTGTCGCGCTTCGAGAGAAAAACGCGAGACAAGGTAGAAACTACGGAGGGAAAGGTGAGGGGAGGGATGTATACACATAAAACGGCGGAAAAAGGCGGGTTGTACCTGTCCTCACCTGACCAACCCATCAATCACGTAGAACTAAGGGGGGAAATGTAAAAAAATAAAAATATAAAAGGAAAGGACCGCACACGTCACGTTTTGCGGACAAATGGCGTTGTGTTCGGAGCGCGGAAAACATTTTCCGGTGTGGAAAAAAAATTTTTTTTTTTTTTGGAAATGGTTTAAAAATATATAAAAATGTTATGTCTAGCTTGGATAATTGGTGTTTTTTTGGTTGGTTTTTTTTTGGAGGTTGGTCGGTTGGTTTGGCGGAGGTGGCCAGGTGGTACCGAACCCCCATCATCTGTTCGAGTTGAAATTCATTCGATGCGTGTCCGTGAATTTTCCGCGGAAGGGGAAAAAATGTGGTGAAAAAATTGTTGGAGATTTTTTTTTTAAATGATTTGGTTTTTAGGTTTTTTTTGTGGAGTGGTTAGTGTTAAAATTAAAATTTGGAAGGTTTGGTGGAAATTTCTGTGATTTGTAGTGAAAATAAGGTCGAAAATTGGAAAACTTGGCGAAAATTCCGAAAAATTGTTGAAAATTTCGAAAAAAATGTCGAAAAATGGTCGAAAATTGTCGAAAACTTGACGAAAATTCCGAACAATTGTCGAAAATTCCGAAAACTTGCCGAAAATTTCGAAAAATTGGTTCGAAAATTCGAAAATTTATCGAAATAAAATCAAAAAAAAATTTTTTTTTATTAAAAAACAAACCTTAAATCTTAAATCTCAATCCAAACCCGTATTTTTATCTCAACCAAACCCTAAAATCTCATTCTTAAATCTCAAATCACTCACGCAAAACGGCACTGCGAAATCAGATCGAAATCAAATCTCAACTCAAAAATCTCAAACCCAAAAATTCCAACTTACCCCCAAAATCCCCAAACCCCACCACACCAACAACCCACCTAATCCAAATCCACCTCCAAACCCCCCCCCCCCCAAAAAAAAAAAAATCACCAAAAAACTCACCAACAAAAATTTCCACCTTTTCCTTCTTCAACCCAAAAAAAAAAAAACCCCTTAATCCTCACTAATCCCCCAAAAAACACTTCAAAAAAAGACAAAAAGAAGACAACAAAACGCTACTCTCAAAACGGAATTCCTACAACTAATTTCACAACCAATGCTCGCTTCCGAGCCTCGCCACGGGAGGCCGCTTTTCGCAAACGCTCCACTAGTAAATGAGGCGACTAATTAGCATATTCGAAGCCATATTGCCGCCAATTAACTCCATGTACTAATTACCCTAGAGCAGCGGTGGCAACACAAACTGCGTAATGAGAATAGCGACGCTGAAACTCACTCCACTCGTTTAAGTGCGTCTCTGATTTTTCCCCTCTCGCGAAAAACGCGCGCGCGCGGGAAAAACACCTGAAAAAAAAAATTTCCGCCGTCATCCGACATTGTATTCAAAGAGTTAAGTATATATAAATAATCCTCGGCAAAAAAAATAATGTGGAAATAAAGAAAAAGTGACGCGAGTTTCACCGGGCGAAAAACGCGGAGCGGGACAAGCGTCGATATTTTGCGTTTTCCGCCGCAGTCGTATATTTTTGCTCGTTTCGAGTTGAGGGGGGGAAAGAGGGGGTAGAGGGGGGGAAAGGGGAGAAAAAAAAGTTTTTGGCGTCTTCTTTTTTCTTTTCTTTCCTTTTTTTCATTCTATTCCATTTGGTAATGGAACAATAAATCTGTTTAATTCAATTGCCATATTATCAAGCAATCCTCATTAATCAAAAACGCACCAACTTTACTCAAACATCGGTCGACGGCAACGGTGAAAAATTTTTCGCCGGGTTTGGGTTACGTTGTTGCCGACGGTGTTGGGAGTGGAAGGGCCGTTAATTGTTAATCCGAAGATGGATTAGGTTGGTTTGGGAATGTTGTGGATAAATAAGTGTTTTGCGATGTTATGATAAAAAGGAAAATAAATTGTTGAATATTTTTAATTTTTTAATCCGAGTGGATTAAGGATGGATTAGTGTGTTTTTGTTGTTGAAATTTTATGAAAATAAATGATTTTAGGTTGTGGAAAAGATAAATTGTTCACGAAAATGAATATTTTTGTAGGTTTAAATCCCTAAATCCTTAATCCGGGGTTTAGTTAGTAGTAATGCGCAATTTTGATTAGTTTACTGTAAATTATGTGGTAATCAAATAAATGTAATCTGCTGTGAATTTAGAAATATTAAATTACTAATCCGATTGGATTAGTGAACCGTCTCGTATCGATAAAATTTTTCAATCCGAAGAGCGCCGTATAAATCGCGTGATTTTCCCGCACTCGAATCGCGATTTATTCGACAGCCGCAACAATCACGCTGGCTTCGTTTCGAGTTTAATCTTAATCTTAATCCATTTGATTTAAATCAATATCTAATAATCACTTTTAAATACCATAAAAAAAACCAATATTTTAACTCACCAATTTTCACTTACATTTCCGTTAAACCAAAAAACCAAAATTACGTTACTAATCCTAATCCACTCGGATTAAATTTAAAAATAAAAAACAAAACACCCGCTAACAAAAAACTAAACCAAAACTTACTCACCAAAATCACCTCCACCCAAAACTCACGCCCTAACCAAATCGGATTAACGCTAATCCCAACTACAAAACCCCCAAAAAAACCGACCGAAACCACGCAAAATTTCCACTCCCAAAAATTATTCACTCAACTCCAAAAAACCCAACCCGTATCAAATTCGCGGATTATCCCCCACGACGCCGCCGACTCACTAATCCACCCCCCGCTCACCTAACCCAACAACCCCTCATTTCCTTCCTTCACACCTCGTTTTTCCCGCCACTAAAACTCGTCTCGACAACCTCACCGACATCTTTATCCCACACCCCTCTTAATCCACAAGAACTAATCCACCAACCAACGATCAAATTACGAAGTGACAAAAATTACAAAATATTGACCTCTTGTTGTTCTTAAATGGTCTTTTCCCGTCGTTAAGACTCGACCAACTCTTTAACAAAGATTAACAATAATCAAAACCGAAGATTAAAAAAAAAAATCCCTTCGCTAATCTTCTATTGTAGTTGACCGACCGCGTTTCCTCATTAGAGAAAATAAACCCGCATTCGCGGCGCTCCGGATTAAAAAATAAAATATTTGAGATTTAAAGATTAAAAATCAAAATCAAAAATTTTTATTTTTATAATAATAATAATAATAATAATAATAATAATAATATAAAAATTGTGAAAATAAAATGTGAAATAAAAATTGCGCATCGGACACGATGCGCGAGTCTCGAACGACGTCGACAACGATGTCGAGGAACGCAATCTTTGCCGCGTGCCATTGGGAGTGTCGTGTGATCGGCATCGATTGGGACAAAAAGGCGGCAAAATTGGGAGAAAAGAGGATAAAAGAGCGAAGATAGACTTAAAAATAAAAAATGCAAAATGGTCGTCGACACCCCTCCACCCTCTTTTTTTTTTTTTTTCGGTAGCGCGACAACAAAGAAAAAAAATGTTCGACAGAAGAAAAAAAATTTTTTTTTTTTTTTTTTTTTTTTTAAGATGTGTAAATATACAATTACGAGTGTTGGGGGGTTCGGAACCTCGTTGTAACGAAATTTGTAGAGTGAAACCTCGTTATAGTGAATTTTTTTTAAAAATAAATTCGTTGTAGTGAGGTTGGGTGTTTTTAATTGGAGGGGGGAAATTAGTTGGGAAAAAATGTTTTTTAAGTTGATTTATGGATTAGAGTCTTGTTATAACGAAAAGTTCGTTAAGAACCTCTTTATAGCGAAATTTTGCGTTAAAAACCTCTTTCTACCGAAAAAATTTTGTTGTAATGAGGTTAAAACAAAATATTCGTTATTTGAACAATTTTTATATTTTTATATTTTAATATTTTATTTTAATTCACATTCTCACCAAAACCTCACTATAACAAAATTTCATGTAAATAACGTTTAATTTTTCAAACAAAAAAAATTCGTAATAACGAGGTTCCGCACCCCACACTCCCAAAAAAACCTCAAAAAACACCAAATAAATCTTCCCCATCAACAAACCAACAATTTCATCATTTTCACTAAAAAACCAAACTTCCAACCCTCATTACAACAAACCATCCCTCAAAAATTCCTTATATCGAGGTTCCGCACCCCACACTCCAAAAAAAACCAACCCCAAAAATCAAAAAATCACAACCCAACCTCAAAACCCCCAAAAAAATATCCAATTTTCAAAAAAAATTTCCACTTTTCCAAAAAAAAATTCCAATTTTCCAAGAAAAATTTCCAATTTTCCAAAAAAATTTCCACTTTTCAAAAAAATTTCCACTTTTCCAAAAAAAAATTCCAATTTTCCAACCACCAAAAAACTTTCCACCAATTCGTTATAACAAGGTCCCGCACCCCCAAAAATAAATTTTCACAACCCTCTCCACCTTCCAACCTCGCGCGACGCAAAATTTCTATTTTCCCACGGAGCCGAAAAATATTTTATTAGCGCATCCTCCAATTGATTCCAATTACAAACCCTCGTTACAACAACCTCGCCTATTCACTGTTTTCCTCTCTCAACTTTTTCTTGAGTAAAACTCTGTTGACTTTGATTACTTTTAATTTAGCATTTCCTTTTCCAATCGCTGCTCCCGGAACGCCGCGGGGTCAGCGAGCGGGTCTTGTGTGAAGGCGGCCGAAAGAGCAAACTATAAACTCCAGTTCGCGACCCCCTTAACCTCGACCCCTTTTTATTATGCACCAAATTTCACCCCAAAAAAAAAAAAATGGCGGCAAGATGTCACTCCAATTGTTCTCGTTTTAATTAGACACAAGACAGAAAAACGTTGATGATTTCTTGGCAATTTTTAATCGGATTTCGCTTTTCGGGGTGCTCGTCTCTCTCCCTCCCTTCGCTTCTGCTCGCTACTGATACTCCGGGATTAGTGAGGTCGCGCGGGGAGAAAGAGAAACTTGGCTCTGGCGCCTGCTTTTCATGAGGCAGTGATTAAGTCATTAAGTCAAAAACGACTTATACATTTCATCTTCATCATAACAGTCGCTGCTTCTCTCCTCTTGTCGTTTCGTTTCGTTTCGTCATTTCGGAGTTTTTTTTTAGTTTTTTAGTTTTTTTTTTTTTAAGGGTGAGTGGGGGTTCCGTGAATGAGGGTATATAAAAATGCGCATGCGCGGGTGTGTGTGAGTTAGGTTTTTTTTAGGGTTGGGGAAATTTGGTGTGGTGGGTTGGGATGGTTTTTTTGGGTGTTTTGGTGAGGGATAAAGGTGGTTGAAGGTGGATTAAAGTTGATTAAAGGTGGTTAAAGTTGATTAAAGGTGGTTAAAGTTGGTCAAGATTTTTAATTTGGAAATTTAGTGGGAAAAATTTAGTATAAAAATAAAATTTGTGAGTTTTTGTTTTGTGTTTTTAAGACTTTTTGGGTTGAAAAACTCGTTACAGCGAAATAAACAAGAGATGGTTTTTGAAATTTAAATGTTGAAAAAGTTGAGTTTTTGAGTTTTTGAGTTTTTGAGTTTTTAGATTGGAAATTTGTAGAAATAAATTTTAAAATAAAATTTCTACATTATTCTCAATTTTTATTTCTGTAGTTTTCTCGTCTCCAACTCCCAAAAAAAAACCACACCAAAACTCCAAAATTCTCAAATTCCCAAAAAATCAACAACCCAACCACTCTTTACATAAAACAAAAACCCCCCACAACCAAACCAAACCCAACCCCAAAACCCGCAAAACGACACCCACCAAACAAACCTCCCCCGTTACGCCGAAAAACAACACCTCACCGAAAACACCGAAAAGTTACTTCTGTGGTTTATCGTGTGACAACCCAAAAAGAAACCCGTCACTCTCCAAAACGCGTGGGATAGGGGAATAAAAAACCAAAAAAAAAAAAATCCTTTTTTTTTATTTTTCCCAACATCCTCACCCCTCCCCTCCCCCTCAAGACCTATAAAAAATCGGTAGGTGGCTGGGCCCATTTTTTGCCTAAGTGGAATTCGTTTTGCCCGTGGTTTCTCCATCTGTCAGCCCGCGCGCGGCGTGACATAGGCATCCATGCACAGCCTAACATTTTGTCACACAAGTAGAGACGCCACAGTCGCCTGATTAGCCCCGCCCACACGCCCACGCAACGCGGCAAAAGAAAAGTGCAGCCCGTCACGTAAAACCCCGGACGCGCTACACCTGAGCTCCACGCATTTCTTATGAGTGTCAATCAAAACTTTGCTCTCGTATTTCGCGTCGCCAATTTTTCAACATCCGAATTGTTTTTTTGGCTTTTTTTTTTTAAAGGGGGAATGGGGGTTAGGGGGGGTGGGTAGGTGAATTTTTTTGAGGGGGGAATGATGGTTAGGTTTGGTTAAGGGGTTTTTTTTGGTGGGGGTTTGGTTAAAAGTTTTGGGTGGGTGGGGTTAATTTGTAGGGGTGGGGGTTGAGGAGGAATTGGTAGTGAAATTTAGTGGAGTAATATGGGGTGAATTTAGTGATGTTTATGGGTGAGTTGAGATTTTAGGGTTTTAAGGAAAGTTTGGTGGAAGTGGGGGTTGATTTTTTGTGACTATGGGTGAAAAGTTGTGAGGGAATTGATGGAGTTTAATGTGAGGTTGGTACGCGATTTAATGAAATGCGATGAAATTAATAGAAAAATTTATTGAAATTTAATGAGATTTAATACGGTTGAAAATTTTTTTAGTGAAATTTGTTTAGAAAATAAAGGGAATTTAATGGAATTTAATAAAATTTAATAAAGTTTAAATATTAGAGAATTTTTAATGAAATTTATTTGGAAATCAACGGAAATTTAATAAAATTTAATAAAATCACCCAAAAATATTTTATAAAATTTAATAAAATCAACCAAAAATTTTTTATAAAATTTAATACAATCACCCAAAAATGTTTTATAAAATTTAATAAAATCAACCAAACATTTTCTATAAAATTTAATAAAAATCACCCAAAAATGTTTTTCTAAAATTGACTTAAAACTTTACGAAATTTTTACCAAAACTCAAAAATATCCCAAATTCAACAAAATTAACCAAAAAATCCAACAAAATTCAACCCAAAACCATCAAAAACCTTCAACCAAAATCCCAAAACTCACCAAAATCTTCCCAAAAACCCCAAAACAATCACTAAACCCCAAAAAACCCACCAACAATTCACCTCCTACTCAAACCCAAATAAAAACAGAACAAATCCCACACTAAAGAAATAAACAAAATTGGTGACTCATTCGACTCCGCTTAAACGTTAAACACTTACGACCGAGATTCGGGACCTTTTACCACGAGAAAGACACGGCCGATCCCATTTACGGTCGTCATGGTTACAATTTTCTCTTTTTTCTTCGCTACCCCCTCGTCGCGGACCCCTCCCTTCACCGTCCTTTTCCCCCCTGACAAATTTAATGCATTCATCTCAGTACGGAAAAATGATAAGAAAAATTAAAGAAATTTTTTTTCCCGTTTTAATTTTTAATTTTTTTTTTTTAAGGGGGGAAGTAAAAAAATATTTTTTTTTTTTTTTTTTAGGGAAATAGAAATAAAATTTTTTTTTTGACTTACCATGACTGATGACGCGGGAAAAATGCAGTTGAGTGAACGGAGTAGGAAAATAATTTTTTGTATTTTCTTTTCTGCGGTGTTTGGGCCTTGTGACCTATAAAATAAAATTGGGTGATTTAGAATTGGAGAAATTGGTAAATTAAGAAATTGGTAAATTAAGAAATTGAGAAATTGTTGAGGTAGTATAGTGAAAAATGGGTTTTTTGTTGTAAGGGGGTTGAGTTAGATGTTGGAGGTTTTTTGGTGTAAGTTGAAATGTTTTGGGTTTGTTTGTTTGTTTTTTGAGTGAAATTTAGTGAAGTTTTATAAAATTTTGGAAAATTTGGTGAGATTTTGGGTAAAGTTTTTGGTGAATTTTGTGAGAATTTATTATAATTGTGAAATTTTTACGGCGTTATTAATGAAATTTTCATGAAATTTTCATGGAATTTTATGGAATTTTATGGAATTTTATGGAATTTTATGGAATTTTATAAAATTTAGCAAAATTTTGAGCAAATTTTCAGTGAAATTCGACGTGATTTTAATAAAATTAAACAAATTTTTCAAAAATTTTGAGCAAATTTTCACTGAAAATCAACATAATTTTAACAAACTTAACAAAATTCCAACAAATTTAACAAAAAATTAATAAAAATCAATAAATCCAGCAACTTTTTACCAAAACTTAAAACACATTTCAATAAATTCAACAAAATCCACCAAAATCCTCAAATTTCCAACAAACTCACCAAAATCCAAACAAAACCCTAACAAACCTACCACAAAAAAACCTTCAAAAACTTCAACCACATTCAACCAAACCAAACCAAACCAACTTCTTAACCCAACCTTAAACAAACTTCCACAAAAAAAAATTCCAAAAACTCACCTCACCCTTAAAAAAAAACCCACCAAAACAAAAACCAACAACACCCCCACCCCTCAACCCCCACACACAAAAAACACACCAAAAAAAACCAACCCTAACTCCAAACCCAAAAAAACCCAAAAAACCACCATCACATCAACAACGACACATCCCAAAAACCGCCCAAGCACCCACTTTTACCCTCAACCCCCACTCGGTAAACGACGTCCCCACCTCCAAAACCCTTCCCAACCTCTTCCTTAACCCCTCCCTTACACCATTTTCTTAATGTCTTAGCTGGCATTAACTTTTGCTTACTCCTAAGAACCCGACAAAACCCAATCCCCGTCGGAGTTGAACAAAACATGTCGCGTTGGAGCAGTCAACTTTTGACTGAGCTCAGCATTTTTATTCCCCGAGTTTTCGTTGACGGGGCCCGCCAGCAAGCAAGCAGCGCGCGGCGTCTCGATATACATGTAATCCTGAAAATTATGATCGTTCTCTGGTGCGTCTAAGTGGGATTTGGGGGCAAATTACGCGAGACCGCCGCTCGCGAGATTCGTTTTTCCGTGCCACGCCAATATCTGTCTACCGCGCTTTTTTCTCGTTCATTCTCGTGACAAATCTCGTCGTACTCTCGTTCTCTTTTTTTTTAAATAATCTATTGTCCGATTTAATACCCTTGTTAATTACCCCTTTGGTCACACATCAAGAGGGACACTCTAATTTTAACCCCCCCTTACCCGCGACAAATTAAAACTCATCAATCCTAGAGTATAACCCTAACGTAACCCTAACTTAACCCTAAAACGTGATGTTGTTATTTACAACCTCCAATCACAACAACGGTTTTTTGCTCTTAACCCACCTAGACTAATTATTCACGGTGTTCATTCGAGCTACCCGACCACGTGCCGAGGTGAAAGGTCAAGCGGGAAAGCCCTAATTAATTCTCAATGCAAATGAGCTGCGTCTGTAGTCACCCTACTTCGCTGGGCGTGACTGTCGCGTGCTCGGTTCAATGGCGACTCGTTAGGATATAAAGGGTTAGGACAGAAAACTAGGCCACATAGACGAGGGGATGAAGGGTTACGACCGAGGAAGAGAGGGGAGAGACAAACAAGACTGGGGTATAAAAAATAAAAGAGGGGCAGGGGTAGGGGTAGGGGTAAAGACGCGACAAAAAATAAAAGGAGTGAAAAGAAAAAACAGACGCGCGTTTTTGGGTGACGGTGAAGTTTGGTTGGA
>JAQIWS010001020.1:0-13871 GCA_034696085.1 Stigmatogaster subterranea | reverse complement strand
TTAATTTTAATCCGCGCGTTTAAAAAATTATGTGTAATCTTTATTTAAGCCGAACTACTGCGTGTATAAGAGTTTTTGACGGGAGTTTGCACAAGATTTGTCAGAATTTGTGGAAATTTGGACAAAAGATACAAAAATTTGAAAGGAGTTTCATTTTTTGCGTGAAAAATGCAAAAATTGCGAAAACTCACACAAATTTACAAAAATTTTCTTAAATTCGCAAATAATTTGCACAAAATTCGCAAAATTTGCACGGAATTCACTTTTTTTGGCGTGAAAATGCAAAAATTGCGCGAAATTCATAAAAACATAGAAAAATTTTCTTAAATTCGCAAAATTTTTTATTGAATTTAGAAAAATTACCACGAATTCACAAGAATTTTGTACAAAATTAACCAAAAATAATTATCAAAACTCAACCAAAATTCGTTACATCAAGTTTCACCTTAACTCCAACTCTATTTACCCACCTTCACTCATAAAATTACGACGAATTTGCTTTGTTTCCACATCACACGTGATTTCTAAATAATTCCTTCCCTCATTTTTAATTAATTAATTAATTAATTACTTAAATTAATTAATTCCTCGCCGACTCGACTAATAATTAATCTTTACTAACCCGCAAAACGAATCTCATTCCTTTAGCAAAACAACCTCGTTTCGTTTGTTTCTCTTCATTCTGTTGTTATTTTTGAAAAGAGTTAAGAAGTTTTCTGATTTTTTTTTCTTTTCTTCCTCCCTTTTTTTGTTGCGAAAAGCTTTTAGTCTTCGTCTCCTCCTCCTCCTCCACCGTCTCTTCTTCTTTCTACTCTTATTTCTTTCCTCGGATTGCGGCGCTGATAACAGACGCTGAGCTACACTAGAATATTTAGACAAGAAAAAATTAAGGAAGGAGGAGTCGTTTAACAGGGTGGGGTAAAAAGAATTTAGGTCGAAGATAAAAGTGTCTTTTAAACGATGACAAAACGAAATGCTTAATGTTTTCTCTTCTTATTTGTTTTTGTTGAGTAAGTAAATGAAAGTAATTTTGCTTTTTTTTAACCTGTGTTTTGCAGCTCATGTTCGTGAATTCAGTTGTGGCCAATTGTATTATCGCACTCTTTACTTGGATTCGACTAAAGATGTTCTCTACGTGGGAGCTATGTAAGAAATTTTTGTATTTTAAGTTTAAAAACAGATAAATAAGCCTAAACTTGAAAATAACGTTAGGCTTAATTCAGCTGTTTGATTTGTGAATAAATGACGTCACGTAACCGTTATTTAGTCAGCGGATGTGTGGGAAAAGTGACGTCACATGTTTATAGACACGAATTCGGAATATGTGACGTCATTTTATCACGATTTACTCAGCTGATATATGTAGGAAAAGTGACGTCACACACTTACAGACACGAGTTCTAAACAAATGACGTCATTTTAACACGATTAATAACCGTGGAATTGAAGAAAAACTGACGTCATTTATATAAATCTCGTCGAACTCTCGTTCGCTTCTCGAAGCCTCAAATTTTTCTCCGTGGACGTAAAATTTTTTCGTACGCTGCACAATTTTACGTTTTTCTTACATTTTATTTTACACATTACCCGATTTTTATTCTCCTCCTTTTATTATATTCCTTTATCTTTACTCGCGCGGTTCGTCAATAGCGGTAGACATCCGAAGTATATCTGGTTTATTTTTGTCACTTGCCAGGTGACGCGTGAAATTGGACGAATCTTTTTCCTTCAATTTTTCCTCGTGGTGTGATAAAAGTGATTTTTGTTGCGTCTTTGCCTCCTTTTCTCTCCCCTTGCTCTTTTTACTCTTTGGATACTCGATTTACACAAAAACCTCTTTTTCTCTATACCTAAATTCAATTATCTTTTTGCGCACTCCATTAATCTTACTTCCTACAAAACACAAAAATCCCTTTTATTTACTCTTCACATTTTTCTTTAAAAAAAACAAAAAAACACAACACCACAGAAAAATCGATAATCGTTAATTAACTTAATTTTTCCCAGGGATAAAATCCTTCGGCTGACTCTACCGAATATCAATAACACCAACTGCGAGGTGAGTGTATCGATTTATTTAATTATTTATCCCTTTGCCTTTTCGTCCTTGATCTTTTCTATTTCTTTTTACTACTCCGTATTTACTTTAATTCATATTTATTTATTTCGATTGAGATGTCACATCTCACTTTTTTCTTAAGGGCAATGTCTTATGACTAATTTTCAACCCTCTTTTTCTTTCCCTCTTCACGAAGGATTTATAAACTTGTATTTTATTTAAGAACCATGTTTTTAATGTCTAATTTTATTTTATTTATTTATTTATTTATTTATTTTTAAGGCTGATGTTTTGACTCTGAAACCGAGTAATGTCCACAACTGCGTCTCCAAAGGCAAATCGGAAGTAAGGGTTTTTAATAAATTTTAGGGTTATTTATTTATTTATTTTTGATATTTATAAATTTTGTGGAATTTAGTTTTTGGCTTTGATCCCATTTTTGGTTTTTTGTTTTTTTTTTGCGTCTTTTTCTCTCTTCGTCCAATTTATCTGACGATGCTTCCTTCTGTTGCCCATTTGACAAATGGAGTGTAAAAGTGGCGGGAAATTGTTTTTATGGGTTTGGGGGACTGGATTCCTTCTCTCTAATAAACTACTTGTATTTATTTCCAGTCAAAAAGAAGAAAAAAATTTGTAATTTTTAAAATATTTTTAGAGGTTAAAAATTTTTCGTTATTCGTCGATCAAGATTTTGGTACGTGGAAAACCAAAAGAGAAAAGAATTGAGTTGGCAATCAGCCCACGAACGAGACTCATCTTTTTTGCTTTTTTTTTTTTTTGGTAATTCAGCAGAAGAATCCCAAGATTTTTTTTTTTTAGATTTTTTTTATTCCTGGAGGCTTGGGAGAATAGAATTGGAATATAGCAAACCCAACGAGAAAATCCAAATGTCTATGTCATTTTTCCGTTTTTCTTTGGCGAACCGGAATTTTATATCGTGTTTTTTTGACGTGTTTCGTTGATGGATTTACTTTTTAACATTTTTCTTTATTTTATTTTATTTCACAACACGAATTGTAAAATTCTTTTACTATCGCGTTACGTGTTCGATAAATTGATTTTTCCTCTTTTCTCCCGGTACTACGAAATTCTTCGTTTTCTAACCTCGTAACGACGCTCGATACGCAATATTAAATTACACTACCGCGTGTTAATGATAAAAATTCGTTATTTAGAATTACGACTGCCGTAATCACATCCGAGTAATCCAACCCGTCGGAGATGGCAGTCGGTTGTATCTTTGCGGAACCAACGCGCATTATCCTCACGATTGGATTATCTACGTGAGTTTATCTCGTTTGTGGATTTATCTATCATATTAATTTTTAATATTTTTGTGCGTTTAAATCAATTTCAGTCTAACTTGACTAAATTGGGTCCGACGGAGTCGTATCCGGGAATCGGTGATGGAATTGCCAAATGTCCATTTGATCCCAATGACAACGCCACTGCAGTTTGGGTTGGTAAGTAAAATCAAGATTTTTGTACTTTAAAAAGGAAACTTTAATTAATTTTTGTGTCTTTAAGTGTATTAAAAATGTTGCGGGTTGTCTGCGGTTAATACATTGAAACGTGAGTCGAGATTGCACGTGTTGCGTTACGACATAAACTTTAAAAAAAAAATTTAAAAATTTATGTGGGGGAAAAAAAAGTATTTCCTGTCTTGGGAGATTTCCGTTTCATTTGCGTAATTTTTTGTTTCTTATAACAGTAAGTCTTTAATCTTTTTCATTAGCGGAGCAATGAAAATCGTTTTGAGATTAGATGAAAACGCAGAAAATAAAAATTTTCTTTTTTAGCGTGCTTTTAATTTTCTTATCGTTTCAAGTGGGTTGAGTTAATGCGGTTGATAATTTGTTTTCAGAAAAGGGGAATCCAGCTGGCTTTCCTGCATTGTACAGTGGCACCGTGGCTGAGTTTACGAGGGCGGACACCGTGATTTTCCGAACGGATCTCTACAATACGTCGTCTGGACAAAAAGCGTATCTTTTTAAACGAACTATCAAATATGATTCGAAATGGCTCGACAGTGAGTGGAATTTTTGTTTTTATAAATTGTATTTATATTTTGTGTAGTTGAGGTACATTCCGAACGTTTTTTTGGATTTAATTTCAGAGCCAAATTTCGTCGGATCTTATGACATCGGAGAGAATGTTTATTTTTTCTTTCGGGAGACCGCGGTTGAGTATATAAATTGCGGAAAGAATATTTATTCTCGCGTGGCTCGCGTGTGTAAAGTGAGTTACTGCTTTTTTTTTTTTTTTTTTCTTAATTTGTTTTGAGTATTTTTTTTTTTTTTTTTTAGATGGATACTGGTGGGAAAAATTTTTTAAACCAGAACTGGGCTACGTTTTTAAAAGCGAGGTTGAATTGTTCGATTCCCGGAGAATTTCCGTTTTATTTTAACGAAATTCGTACGTTCATTAAAATTAAATCTCGTTTTTAGAATACTAAACGACATGATAAAAATTTTTCAGAGAGCGTTTATAAATTACCGGACGATGATTCTAAATTCTACGCCGTGTTCACTACTTCGATGTACGTGTAATCGATAATTTCAACGAGTTTTAAAATTAAAATCTGCTTATTTACTTATGTAGGAATGGGTTAATGGGGTCCGCGATATGTTCATTTACGATTAACGATATTCAAGAAACGTTTAACGGAAAATTTAAAGAACAAGCTACTTCGTCGTCAGCTTGGTTGCCAGTTCTCAATAGTAAGGTCCCCGAACCGAGACCCGGACAGTGCGTTAACGATACTCAGACTTTACCTGACACTGGTAACGATAAATTTTAATCGATTTTATTTTGTTTGTTTAATATTTTTAATATTAATATTGTTTTTCAGTTTTGAATTTCATTCGCGGTCATCCTTTAATGGACAGCGCAGTTGCGCACGATCACGGAAAACCAGCGTTTTATAAAAGAGATTTAATTTTCACTCATTTAGTGGTGGATAAAGTTCACGATTATACCGTTTATTACGCCGGATCACGTAAGTTTTCGTTTAATTATCCGGATTTTTGAATCTTGCGAAATAATTCTAATTTTACGTTAAATGACGCAGATGATGGTAAAATCTACAAAATCGTCGAATGGCCTCACAAAGATGGAACGAGGTCACATTTACTGGACGTGTTCGAGGTGACCACTCCCGAACCAATCCGCGCGATGCAAATCTCGAGCAAAGTAAGCTTTATTTTATATTTTTAATGCTGCTTTTTAAAATATTAATGTTTAATTTTGTGTGGTTATAGCATAAATCGTTATACGTAGCGTCGGATTCTCGTATACGTCAAGTGGATTTAGTTATGTGTAAAGCCCGTTATAATAATTGCGTTCGTTGTATTCACGACCCCTACTGCGGTTGGGATAAGGACGCTTCTGAATGTCGACCTTTCGCTACTGGGTAAGTCCTCCATTTTGTATTTTTTAGCGTGAGGAGTAAACAGTGTAAATATTACGTAATTTAAAGATTAAGCGCGATTTAAAGGTTTAGTTTTAGGCAATTTTACGAATTTAAACGGCTTTAAACGCAGCATTTGGTTGGTCAATTTTAAAGCGTATTTGCAAACTTTAAAAATTAAACCGTGGTAATTTCAACCTGAAGTAAACAAAAATTTCCGAATTTCAAACGTTAAATCAAGTTTTTGCAAATAATTATCAGGTTTAAATAAAAATTTCCGACGTGAAACCACGATTCGAAACTATTAAACCACATTTTCGTGTCAATTTTTAACTTAAACCAACAAAAATCTCGAATATAAAACTATTAAAACCCTTAACACCCTACAACAACCACTTTACAACACTCTAAACTTAAAAATAACGATCTCAACGCTCTTAAACTACCATTAAACCCTAATTAACACCTTAAAACCACCTCGTAATCCGCAGTCTTCTTCAAGACGTCGCGAACGTGTCTTCGGGAATATGCGATAGCTGTCTACGAAAGAAACCCTTACAAGTTCACTGGGGCCAAAGCGTCCACTTGGGTTGTTCCGTAAACCTCCCAACATCGGTACTCTCCGACTCAGTTCGGTGGTTTCAATATTCTCGCGACAAAGGCAAAAGAGAAATCGGATATCGATTAGATAAATACATCGAAACCTCCGACGGGGGACTCGTAATTCTCACGATGAACGAAAACGACAGCGGGAGGTACGATTGTAAAACGGGAGGAGACACGCTTTGCAGTTACAACATCACCGTTAACACCAGTAAGATTTATTTATTTATTTATTTAATATTAAAATATTAAAGTGTTGATTTTGAATGTTTTTAAAAATTTAGAAACGTGCAACGCACCCGATGAATCTCAGTATAGGAAAATTTACTCCGATTGGTGCCACGAATTTGAGAAATACAAAGTGGCGATGAAGTCTTGGCAGACTCGACAAGCGGTAAGAAAAGTATTTTTTTTAAAGTCTTGATTTTGTGTTTAATTTTAAGTTATTTTTGATTGGTAGTCTTGTCAGTCGTCGTCGTCTTCTGCAACTCAGAATGTTCACCCGAATGACGTTAAATTCCAGAACAGGAACCCGTTTCTCTGAGTGAGCAGTGCCTTTGTGTGTGTTTTTTTGGTTTTTGATTTTTGGTTCGTGGGTCGGAAATGGTTTTTCGGGAGAATAACCAAACCCGAGTTTTTTTTTAATTTTGTTTTTTCGATATTTCATCATCCGCTGAATGAACTTTTTTGAAGAAAAAAATCCCCGATTTTTTGATGTCGATAAATTTTTGGACTTTTTCCATCAAATTTCGGGTGTCGTACTTGTAGATGAAATAAGAAAAGCGAACAATTTGTGCTTAGAATTTTTTCATAGGGAAATTTTTTTTTATTTTTTTTTTTTTTACTACAATTTAATATTATTATTATTATTATTATTATTATGAATTTACGTTTCTTCACTCGTCCGCCATTTTGGTTTCTAGTGGCCAATTTTGTGATTTATTTTGTTATTTTTTTAAAAAGTGAGATCGATTGATATTATACGTTAATTTGATCAACGAAGTGTAATTAGATTTGTAATTAGTTAGTCCTTTTCTTCATTAATTTAAAGTAATTCAAACATGGCGGGATGCGTGATCCAATGAGCTTACATGTAAAACGATTGTCCAAAAATTTTTCTCCCGTTTGATTAATCAGAACCAGCAATATTCTCGTTCCTCCCCCCATTTCCAAAATGGATGTCGTGTTCGTGTCTATTTTTTCATATTTTCCCCCCTCATCCCAACCCCTAACCCTAATGTGCAGCAATATCAATTTCCAAATCAGATGTACAACTTTTTTCCATGACAGAACGTTAATTTAAGTAAATAAATCTCCGTTACTCGTCTCAAATAATCTTTATTGATCATAAAACATAAATTTCTAACATCCAGACACGCTTCCAATCCAGTTACAAGTTTTGGTCACCAAGTCGAAAACCGTTCCATCGTCACATTTGAACTCTTGTTTCACTAAATTCTCGCTCCCCCTACCCGCATAACACCACCAATAAACGGTGCAGTCGTTGGGGTCGCGGAACCACCCTGGGGTCGTACATTTGTACACTTCGTCGCCGACGTCCGTTCGTTTTGTGGTGGAAATACCAGTTGGTCGTTCTGTCGGTTTTGAAGATGTCGGTTTGGGAGGAGTTGCGGGTAAACGAGATGAAGTTGAGGGCTGAGGCGAAGTTGGTGGTCTTTGGATAGGACCCCGAAGGTTTTCATAGATTATCGTGAGCAAGGGGTAGCGGTGACCGTGACATTTTCCGTGGAAGTCGTCGGTTTCGATCGACCAAACCATTCCACCGCCTAAGTTCATTTTCTTCGCGTAGTCGACCTACGAGAAAAACTCAGTTTTCACTTTTTTCTTATAAAAAGTAAAAATTACAAAATTTGTCTTACTTTTTCTTTGATACTGGCTCGATCGTCGTAACCGACCCATTGACGATCTTTATACGCGTACGGCGCTCTGTAATATTCGTCCCAAACGACCTCCCATTTTTCTTTAGCTTGTTTCTCGCAAATCTACAGATTAATTTTTATCGTTTAACGATAACGTTATCAGAAAATAATTTTTAAATTACCTCGTTGTAACCGAGCATTCCCGGTTCTCGAGTATAAGGCCCAGCTTGGCCGGCTTGAGGCGCGGATGCTCCTAATCCGTGGTCGGTTGCTTTTTGTAAGGTAAACGCTCGACCGTATAATCCCATTCCTAAAATAATTTTTTCTCTCGGCGCTCCGTGGTCGATCCAGTAATTAATGGAATAATTCTACAGATAGTTAAGCGAGCTGTTACAAATCATCGGTTAACCACAGACAGTTTAAATACCATGTTTAACAGTTGTTGTTCGGGGGTCTCGTCTGGTCTAGCGTATAAAGGTGAGTTATGACCCGTGAATTTTTCCCAACCGCCGTGGTAATCGTACGTCATCACGTTAATGAAATCTAAATATCTGGAATTTTTGTTACGCGGTTTTTTTAGTCAGTTACCAAAAATTTTAATTTTGTCGGGTTTTTTACTTCGACATTTCTGGAATGTTGTACGCAGCGTCCATAGTCGCTTTTCCCGCAGCAGTTGCCGCTGTGAGTAGATAACCTTTCGGTTCGAAAGCTTGTTTTAATTCCTAAATTACCAATTTTTTAAATTAGAAATCGATTTAATCGATTAAAAAATTCAATCGTCGAACTTTAAGTAAAAGGATGAAATTTTCTTTATCCTGCGGTTTTCCTCCTCTGGATCCTGGATATTCCCAATCCATGTCCAAACCGTCGAATTCCCATCGTTCCAAAAACTCGACGACGGATTGCACGAACGCTTGTCGACTTTCTTTACGTTCTGCCATTTGAGAATATTTAACCGATCCCTCGTTCCAACCTCCGATCGCCAATATCGTCTTCAATGCAGGATTGATCTTTTTCAACCCGTTAAATCGACCGAACGCATCTGAAAAAGAAATTCACAAACATCAATATCTATCGTTAAGGAAAATTTAACGCGTTAACGGTACTTTTTCCCCAATTTGTCGGCAAATCGTTCCACGCGTCGAGGGAACGAATCGTATTGGCGCCTGATAATCCCGCGAATCCGTAAATCAAGTGAGTGCAAATAAACGGATCGATTTGTTCGACGGGATATTTGCCGGGTTCGGGTCGGTAAACGGCCCAACTACCGTAATAACAGACCACTTTCTTATCTGTAAAGCCATAAAAATCGATTAATATTCAAAAAGTGAGAGTGAAACCTCATTATTACGACGAAGGAGGTTTTTAAACCTTAGTCTACGCACCAACCGCCAGGATCGCGGTGTGGCGTGTGACGTAAACTTCTTAATTTATACACCCCTTTTATTTAGTTCCACACAGCAACCGCTAGGATCGCGGTTTGGCGTGTGGGTGAACTAATAATTTTTACGTAGTTTTACCGAAGTTTACCCCTTTTATTTAATTTTACTTGATTAATTCTACCTGAATTCTTTTGAAGCGTTGGTTTAGTAACGACGTACGAAACGACGACACCGAGAAGGATGCAAATAGCGAGCCGCTTGTCCATGGCGACGATTCTGTCTGTAACGTGTAAATGACGAATCGATAAATAATTCAACGGAGAGCGATGCTCTTTAGCGATAAATTTGTAACCAAATACGATCGCTATTAAATTGATTCGATCGAACCTACCTTTCGGATGATATGCTGGACCGTAATGTGAGGATTATAAAAGAGACGAGTTTCTTTTATACCATTTGTCAGGTGTTTATCGAAACGATAACCTCAAATAGTTATCGGTTTTGTGGTTATTTATTTTTTTGTGTGTAAATTGTGAAATAATAATCGAATGATTGACAGGTTTTATCAAAACAGCAGTTCATTTTCTTGTTTTATGCATTTTTGGTGATTTAAATTTAAAATTTAAACCTAAAGATGGCGGAGATGTTTTGTTGGTCGATTTTGTAAAATTTTGTTGGTTTTTTCGTGTTAAATTAAGTAAAGTTTAGTAATTGAGAGTGTGATTGATGGATATTTAATAATTTATCTAGGTTAATCAAATTTGCGATAATTTCTCCACTTTGAACCGTAAATTTTTGATAAGTTTATTATTTTTAATGTCGAGAGTTTGTTTAATCTAGTTCCTATTTAACTGTCAGGTGATAATGGGTATATAGATTGGTAATTACAGATAACAGACTGTAATCAATAAATTTACCGAACCAATAAAAGTTTTTTTTTTACATTTTTTCTCCTACAAACTCCATTTAAATTTACCTCTGAAATTTAATCTAGCGCCATCTAACGCCAAAATACCGAATTAATTTAATTCACCTCATTAACACCAACGTCGTCACTGTCGCTTTTATACCAAGGAATAAATAACAACCTGATTAGACGATGCAATTTGTCGCCGTGTATTCTGGGAAACAACTTTGTCACTACTCACTGGCCTGCATCCAATCCTCGTTTGCTCTTGTGGTCTGTTGACATTGTTTTAGGTGTTTGCAATTCCATTCTAGTAAGTTGACACCGCGTGGCAACAAAATTTGAAAAGAAAATGTTTGTAAATTACACCGAGTTTGTTTACTCAAGTTGGATTTAAAGAGTAAAGTTGCGTCGCGGTTGAAACGAAATGACAACAACCTGTCGTTAGGATCTTGCGATAAAATGGATTACATGACGTGAGTTAAAAATACAGTTTAGTTTTTGTTTTTAACGTTAATTTTAAATATTATATTATCGGTTTGCTGACACAGTTGTTTGGAGCGTTTGCGAGTTTATTCGCAGAAACCGAATGAACACGAAGAGCAGATAAAAAACCTTACTTCGAAATTATTGTCGAAAATGAAATCTGCAGGTAAAAATATTTTAATATAAGGTTGTTTCGAAGTTTATTGATGTGGTATTTATTGTAGAAAAGAGCAACTCGAAAGACAAGCCGACTAAATTGACGATTTGTAATAATTTAGACATTTTCACATCGATTTTACAGGTAAACAAATCGCTTTAAAACTTTGGCACGATTCGTGTTTTTACTTAAGATGTAATTTGTTTATTTAGTCGACCCAAAATGTTCAAGTAATTGGCAACATTGCTCTGATTTTGCAAGATTTATTGGATTCGAAAGCTAGTGAGCGAATAAAGAACTCATATCAGTTTATTTTTAGCAATTTTACAACTGTACTTGTGTAAATTTCAGCTAAGAAGAAAAGTTTAACTTCGCTTCAAGGTTGTGGTTCTTCAAACGTCATGTTTCAACTTCTTCCACTTATATCGAGAGACGCTTACTGCCCTGAAAATATTCTTCCCGCGATTTTCTCAACTATGCTCAAACTCGCTAACAAGGGTAAAAATCACAATTTTAACGTAAAAATAAAAATTTACAAGAATATTTAATACATGAAGTTGTTTTACCACAAGATCCTCAATTCGCGGTCAAGGTTCGAACCAACGGTGGATTATCCAACATCTTATCGATCATCAAATCAAACACCAGAAATTCGATGTTACTCAAATACCTGATGCAGGTTCTTAAGATTTGCATGAGAAACTGTAAGAACAAGTAAAATGATTGTTTATATTTGAAAGTTACATAAAAATGTTATTTTTGTGCTTTTGTTGTCTTTTACGCAATAGCCACCAACTGCGCTATTTTGGGAAAAGAAGGATTAGTTCCAACCTTACTTACGATTATAACGTACACAGGAAGAAGAACTACATTTATTTTAAAATTAGCCCTCGAATTAACGGCGATGCTGGCTAAACACAGTTGAGTGAAGTTGACGTTGTCACTTGATTTTTGTCTTATTTTTAAACGCGAACAATTTTAGAAAATAATGTGTCTCGGATCGTCAAACACGGTGGTGTCCCGAAATTGCTTCAGATATTAGAAAATTGGACTAAATACGAAGGTGAAAATAAATTGAAAATATGCAAAGCGGATATCACCGTTATCGGATTAATCGTGGATTACCGTGAGTTTTTTTTAATAGTGTAAATGGTACAATTTAATGTCTTAATTAATTTTTTTTTTTTGGGGGTAGCGAATGGAATGAAAGCAGTGTCGGAAGCTGGTGGTATTTCGGTTTTATATAATTTTTGTACGACTTTACCGCAATCAACGTCGCACGATAGTCTTCTCATCGTGGGTTCCATCGTGCTTCAAAAATGTCTGCCGCGACAAATGTTACCGGTGCATTCGGCTTACGGACCGTATAATTTTCCCGTTCCGTCTGGGAAAAAGATTCCAACTGTGATCACTCTCCGAACTAAATCTGGTAAAATCGAATTAAAATATTTAAAAAGTGTAAAACTAATTAAAAATGTACTTTTTTTATTTCAGCGACTCAAAGTAGTTCGAGTAACGCTAATAAAAGCACTGCAGGCGAGTCTGATCTTGAGAATGACGAAGTCGACGACGACGATCAAGAGATAAAACTGTCAGATCCGAATGTGCATTTGGACGACGACGGAATGAATTCGACGAATGTATTACCAATAATAATTTATGTTAATAATTCGAAGATTGGTGTATAAATAGTTATTAATCTTTAGACGGCTTCTTCTGACAGCGGTCCCATCGAGAGAAGCGAGTTGTCTTCTGACGAATTGTATCCGTATAAGAAATTTTTCGGAGAGTTGTATGCTGTTAAAGATGAACAAAACCTCGTTTTCGATCATTTATACGAAGCCGTCGACGAAAAAGGTAAATTTTTTTAAGTTTTTACTTTTTGGTTTTATATTCCACTTAAAAAATATATTTCAGATAAAAAATGGCGCGGCGTTCGACCACATCGATGGGTGAATAAAGAAGAGGTTTATAAAGAAATGTCTATCAGTACCGTTCACGTGAGTTCTTTCGTCAAATTGGCTTATCCCGATTTGTGCAGCGTTGGAATTTATCAAGAATTGGAACCGCTTTACGATAAAGATCCCGCAGTTTGCAGGTAAACGAACAATCCGAAGTACAGTATACAAAATGTTTGTAAAAATTTTCAATGTTATTTTTTAGATTAAAATTATTGGAAAGTTTAAATCGATCGTTGAATAGTGAAATCAGTCAAAACAAATGCGTGTTCGATTTAGACGAATGCGTTAATAAAGTGGATATTAATCCCTACGAACCTCTAGGAAACGACGACGAGTTGAGGTAAATTCAAAGTCATTTTTAACCGATAAAATTGTTAAATGTTTTATATTTTTAGAGTGGGCAAAAGAGATATGTTGGCTAACCATTTGAATTTTGAATCTCGGTTTGAGAGTGGAAATTTACGTAAAGCGATACAAGTACGATATTAGCGGATTAACAATATTGAGTTAAGTACTTAATCCGCCTAATCCTATCTTTAGATTGGACCACAAGAGTACGAATTGGTTCTCACCCCCGATATAAACACCTGTACCCATATTCAGTGGTTTTATTTCGAAGTGAGCAACATGGACGCGGTTTTTCCGTACACCTTTCACGTCGTCAACTGCGAAAAACAAAATTCTCAATTTAATTTTGGTAATTTACACTTTTGTTTCCAAAAAAAAAAAAATTTCAATCGAATTAATAAAATTGTCATTTTTCAATTTTTCCAGGAATGAAACCAATTATGTATTCGGTAAAAGAAGCGATGTTAGGTCGACCTGGTTGGATACGTTTTGGAACCGACATTTGTTATTACAAAAATGTGTACTACAGAGAAAGACCCCCGTCGGACGAATCTCAAGAAAAATGCTATTTCACTGCCTCGTTTACCGTTACATTTCCTCACGCTCACGACGTGTGTTATCTGGCTTACCATTATCCGTATACTTATTCTCTGTTACAGGTTTGTGAAATAATCCGATA
>JAQIWS010001019.1:0-13881 GCA_034696085.1 Stigmatogaster subterranea | reverse complement strand
AAAAAAATCGAAAACGTGCTTGAATATTTAAAATGTTATTGTAGAAAATAGGCGTAACTTTTAGTAAATTTTTAATCAATGCAACTTTTTCCCCACAAACGTCAACAAAATCTAAGACATGAACAACAACCTTACTATATATTATAATAATTATGAAGACAACAAAACTACCATGCTAACCAAAATATCATACTGTTGCTATACCGGTAGAACTGAAGTAATTGTAGGTTTGCTATGTAATTAAAATATCAATTCAAGTATGTATATAATTATCCAACGATTCTCTTACGCGGTGTCTTCACCAGCATTGTCAACACCACAGGACAATGCGTGAAGACAACAACAACGTTATTCCAAAATTAGGCTGAACAATATTCTTATCGTTCTTCCGACGCATAATCTACAATTGAAGGTTCTTTACTGGTGAAGAGTAAAAAGGACTTTTTCTGATTACTGATAATTACAAAATGAACCGTCAAGCTTTGAATCGAAACAAAAGACAAAAACATTTTCGTTTAATTAGCAAAATTAGAAATTCGGTTAAAAACGCAATACATCAACGACAATGCAAAAAAAATATAATTCCTGGAATGGATAAATTAAGTGACAACGACATCCACATTGGAATTAGAATATTTTGGTTTCTCGTCATTGTGAGCTGTTTCTCAACCTGCGTGTATCAAATAACATCTCGAGTTGCGTATTATCTAACCGAACCAACAATGGTTGATGTCGTAAATGAAAAATTAGTTAAAGGAAAGATGCCGTTATTGAATGTATGCACCAGGGATACAAAAGATATGGAAGATTTTTTGCAAAACATAACTAACTTTCGCCGCAGCGCTTGTTTCACAGAAATGGAATCATTTTTAACCTTGAAGGATGTGAGCGTCGACATTTTGTGGAAACTAATTCACTCAAATAAAATAATTGAGAGCGCAAATCTAACTGCGGTAGGTGGAATTTTGTATAGCATGTTTTTTTGTTCATCTCATTCAAAAACTGAATTAAGGTGAAAATGAGATAATTTTAATTTGTGTGTAGAATTACCAATACTTTAAACGATTGAGTGCCCAGTACCGCAATACCGTCGGTGGAATTTGCGTGCAACTGTTTCGCGGTATGCAAAATAATTTTTTAGATCTTAGCTTCAGTGTCTCGTATTTCCAGATCAAGAAGTAGAGTTAAGAAATCAAGTTGTCGAAATGCGTGTTCAAATGAATTATCCCACTCTCAATAAAAGTGCATGTCCTGAACCGTTAATAGTGGTGAATTCATTAAGCTATTTGTAGTGTTTATAAAATTGCTATTATTATTAAGAAATAATGTTTCTTTAGGTAGCGGTACAGCCAGTAAATAAAAAAGTATTTGATGGTGTCGATTTTGTAACAGTTGCTGTCTATAAAAAAACGGAACTCTCAGTATCTACAGAAAAAGTAAATTTTCTCTGTTTGAGATATTAAAATTACGTTTTCCGTGTAATATTACGAGTTATTTTCAGTATAAATTTTTAAATACCACAAGCAATCCTTGCGTAAGCATGGCGGAATATGAAATGTGTGAAGAAAAATGTAACCAAAATGTTTATAACAAATATTTTACAGCTTGCAAGTAAGAAATTCTGCAAGGTGAAATTATACAAATTTAAATTAACTGTGATGTTCATTTTCAGATTTCCGTTTATGAGGGCTGCAAATCACTTGTCGTATTGCAAAACTTCAAATACGACCTTCAAAACTTATAAATATTTGTTGGGTGAATTTTTTCGCGTAAATCCCCTCACTCATTGTAAATGTCTACGAGTTTGTCAGCAAACTTCACTCAAAATTTCAATAATTTCTAGTGATTTGCCTAAGGAACTCATTGTTGTTTCCCTGCAAAGTAACACTGTTCAAATAACGATTGAGAGATTTGCTTACGAGCTAGTGTCATTGTTGTGTGACATCGGAGGTAATTTGGGATTATTCATGGGATTGTCCTGTTTGTCAATTACTGAGGGAATTGTACGTGGTATTATTGAAATGATCAATAATGCCAAAAACCACAAGAAAAAGAGCAAATTCTGCAGTACAGTTGACGATATTATTGAAATTGAACTCAACAAGAAATTAGCCGCGAGAAATACGGTTAAGAAAATACAATCTCCTAAATTGATGTCACTGACGAAAATAATTCGTTACGTAATTTACTGCGTGACTGCTACACTATGCTGTTACCAAGCTTACGATAGAGTGGCCTTTTACTTTTGTTACCCAGTAACAATTTCAGTAGAAGTTGTTGTAGATGACCAGATTCAATTGCCAACAATAGTAACCTGCTCACTAACAAAATCTGTATTCACTCAAAAACAAGCGGTAGCAACTTTCAAGAACACTACGTGCGAAAAAGTTGATTTTCTCGATTTGTTAGAGTTACCATCAGAATTTAATGGAAACCCAGAAAAATTGTGGTCAGCATCTGATGTGACAGGCGAATTCGTGGTACATTTCCTTTTAGTATTAAACTGCAATAAGTTTTTACTCGAGATACATTGTTAATTAGAATTTAGAAATTTTCACTTATGCTTAACTTTAGAAAAAACATCTCATCTTAAATGTGGAAAATATATCAACATTTTCTACTGTATTTGGAAATTGTGCGAAAGCATCTACTGGTAAATTCACCAAGTGGTTGATTCCACTGTTGACAATACCCGTAATTAAATTGCTTATTTTAGGTCCTATGTTGTATATGAGAGTGCAATCTACATTAATAACACTTAAATTTGACATTGGACAAAAATGTGGCTGTCAATGTAAAGTACGTAAATGATACGAAAGTAAGAAACTTGTTAATGCGCAACTCTTCATGTATGCTACAAGTGCAATGGTTTTTTTTAATGTTGCTTTTTAGGCGTTTGTGGTAGTCAACAAGGATCAATTTAACATCAAGAATTTTATTGAATACCCTTGTGAAAGCAAAAGTGACACCAAATTCATCCGGCAAACGGTACATACAAGACAACAGTCTTATGCCATTGTGTTATCTGGATTTTGACTTTACAAATTAGGCCAAGTTACATTTATTTACTTATTCATTGTAGATTGTGAAACTTGACTTGCCCAACAAACACTGTGAGTCAGTTGCAAATGTTCTGAAGTGCAGAGAAGATTGTTTAAAGAAAAAATTGAATGAATTAGCTATATCCTGCAGGTACACACACCAAACTGCATTGTCACTGGTTGTATATTTTACATGTAGACCCTTACTTTTTAGATTGCCATTCTTGAAATCATCTAAGAAGCCCTTATGCACAACTTCTAAATCAGCAAAGGCAACAAAAGAAGCTTATCTTAACGTTGTGATGCGAATTGATGCACCTGAAGAGTGTGGATGCCCAAACGAATGTGATGAAACAATTTACACATCTTACACTAGTTTTTCCAGAATAAGCGGTAGTACTATCGGTCTTTACAGTTTACAAAACAATGTTCGTGAAATTATTTCTCAAAATATGGCATTCCCATTAATTAAACTTTTTTGTGATATTGGTTCCAATTTGGGATGTTTGCTTGGGTTATCAGTGTTATCCTTAATTGAAATAATGCAAAGCACAATTCGTACAATGTTCTAAATACATTTGAATATTTTGTTTATACTGTACATGAGTAATTACAGTGTAAATGGCACTTGTGACACAAAAATTAAAATTATCGTTATTTGTTTGAGATTGTAATGGTAAAGACTTCTCATTGAAATCGTAGTCATGTTGAGTAGATGAAATGTTAAATTTAAATTTTTGAAACTACCGTACAGTTATTTAGTGTACTGTGTTCTGTATTCAATTTTCTATACTCCCTATCACTTTCTTAAACCTTATTACTCACTATCTTAGCCTTTAACTTATGTACTATCGGTACGTATTTACCTACCGGTAAATAAAAAATAAATTATACATGTAATACTTCATACCTTGCGTATTCTCAGAGTGGATAATCCGGTTTCAAAGCACTTTTAAAGATTACTTGATTAAGATTTGCCAGTAATGAGTACAGAAGTACAGCAGTGCTTGAATTAATGGGTAGGTGGTAACTTTAAAAAAGTCTTTAGGTCTTTTGCGTCAGCTACAGTACCAAGCACTACAGTACTTCAATTATTGAGTAGTTGGGGATATTTCTCAAAACGCTGTCAATCTAGTGTTCAACAATTTTAACTACAAACACAGCGAATGGTCGTTCAATTTATGATTGATAATAATAAAAATCATTGAAATTCATTTGGACAAACGACTAGCAAAGAGCAATGGGTCAAATCACGACTACAGTAAACAACATTTCAAAACAGAAAAAATAAAAATTTCGCCTGACCCTAGCTCAAAACATTTTTTCAAGTAGAATTCAATAATAAGCTGATGTGTATCATTTCAAATACAACGCATTTATTGTTGTCTGATTACTAACAAGCACACAATTTCACTACAAAGTTACGTCATCAGTGGAAATACTTTAGTTGACACAAACTTCTCCATAGAAAAATCGTTGTGCGTTACTTTAGGAACAACTTCACGGTGAAGCCCACCTCTTAAATCCAGGGTTTTCAACCCGTATAAATCGTCCTTATAAATCTACCAAATATTTTCAAACCGCATTAGAAATATACAGTGTTAATACGTTGTTAATGTTAATGCTGACATTTAGATCTTTCATCAATATTTCATCTCCATTGCAGTCAACGAAACCACCAAGACTAGAAATAAATTTAAACGCAATGGTTAACGATTTAAAATACAAGATAAGTACTGTAGTAAATTATGCTATGCTATGTCTTTTTTACGCAGATTGCCAAGGAACAATGACGCCATCGTCGGGTCCACCAAATACATACAGGTTTGATATTCTCAAGAAGTTTTCTTTATATTCTGTATTAATAAACGATATTACGTTGGGGTTTGAATATAATTTTGACACAAATCAAAATAGTATAATATTTACTCACTCGCGGAATCAGTGTGATTCACCTCGTTATTTATAACTGGTAGGAAAATATTATTTTGCAAATATAATTCGTAGTGACAAGGATCTAGTAATTACATTTATCAATTCTTATGTTGAATATTGAATAATTTTTACGAGTTGTTATAGTTTATACCCTTCCAAACTCCAGCTAAAAATATAGTCTTTTGTCCTGTAGGAGTGTACATCAATCTATTTTTAAAGTAGAAAAATAGTGGTATTTAATGTATAGTTAAATATAATTACCTGCAATATTACTGATAAAGATTTTTGTAGCTGAACTGTAGCAGTGATTTCATACCAATTAGCGACGTAATACTCGCAACGCTTGGCACTACACAATACAATAAATTTGTATCAGTGTAACAATATTTATTGCAGTGTACAGCGAAAGGAAAATTTTGAGCGAAATTTTACAATACTAAGCAGCCAATAAATACCTCCAAAGAGTCCATTAAATACTCCAGCAACGCTAACGAAATTAATTACCGGGAGACCATACTTCTCTATCAAGGCTCTGCTAAGCATATGGCCTGTTTTGTAAGAGAACAATTTTTTCTCAATAGAAAATTATGTAGTAAACATAATTTTTGCAAACCTTGCGAGTGACAAAAGATGTGAAAACCATCCGGATTCCGTGCTAAAAACGCCTGGACATCTTTATTGTTATAGGTCCCATCTACCTGCATCCACATTGGAACCTCAGTCAATTCACCAAACGCAAATGTGGCGACAATGATGTCGGTTCCTGGATGCACCTTTGCGAGTTATAGAATTTTTTTTTCGTTGGCTAACAGTTTAAAAATTAGTATTAGTTTTTAACTTACTTGTGTTAATGATTGTTTCAGCTTTTCAAAATATATATGTGGATACATAAATCCAGGTACCATCATTACTGGTTTGTAGCAGTACGACAATTGCAAAAGAATTGATAAAATAGTGAGGGATAAAATAATTTTCATTTTGTCCTGGGAACGGTTCAATCAGAAATGACGGCGAAATGGGCTGTCTGAATGTAAAGTATTTTTTTCCGAAAGCTATTTTAATAATTACTCCTCGTGTACTTTTAATAACTTATTGTTTGCTTTAGAATATACAAAGTAATGCGTGTACAATAATAAATCGAGATTATACAACCTGTATTAAGTTTCTTTATGGTAATTTATATAGGGAGTGAAACAGATTTGTGACTTTAAAAGTTGAAAAATTGACACAAAGTTTAAAAATTATTGTTGAGTTTGCCCAGAAATTGAAAGACGAGTACGTAAAATGTTGAAAAAAGTAAGAAATCTAATGGAAATTTTCAATAAAATTGCCACAAATTGTGAGTACTGAAAACAAATAATTCTGATGGTGGTAGAAAGCTAAACCTGTAAAAATATTACACACAATTATTAATTACGTTTGCACATTCTTAATGAAAATTAAATATTTATATCTAAAGAATTTAATTTCTTATCCGGTAGCGCCAATATACTGTCTCACATCACAGGTCTAACGTTTTAAACGTTTGAAACCAATAAGGTTAATTTTGTTACGGCTAATGGCTGTTGATAGATGATACGGTATGACATCCTGGAAGATGGCAAGGTTTAAGCTACAATTTATTCGGTAACTTGGAGAGGTAAATCACTAAATAAAATGTTGCAATTTGTACAACTACAGATCTCAAGTAGTTATCAGAAGTGATATTACCACTCTGAGAAACTTTGTCATTGAATAATTTTTTAAATACGTTGAAAATGTCATTTCATTTACGTGATTTTTAAGAGTTACGTAACTGTAACATTTATGCTACGGTAATGACGCCATTTGGTTACTATACAACTGGTAACAAAATATTTGGACAGATTGCAAAAAAATTCCTTACTTTTCTACAATTACCGTGCGTGACAGTAACTGCAGTCATTTTCTTTTTGTGTGCTTATATTTTGAGTTGTTTGAATTATATATGCTCGCAATACAACGAAATGTATTTTAGTTGTACATGTCAAGTGTCAGTGCACAAACAATTTTGACTTGAACGGTGGGAAAAAAATACTAAATTTATAGCGTTGTAGTCAAATTGGTTTCCTACTCGAGCAAATGACGTCTGGCTGTCATCGCGACTTGCACGAAACTACTAAATATTTTATTTTTCCGCCAAATTTATTAAGGAAATTTTGCTCAAAAATGCTGTCATGTCAAATTCGTGGCAGGTCATAAATTCGTAATTTAAAAGTTTGCATCCACGAAAAGCAATAATTCTTCATCAAATTGTAATAAGAATAGAGCTTAAAATTAAAACTACAAATAGAAGCTTGTCTCTGAGTTGGTGAGTAACTTTTTTTCTCAATGAGGAACACTGGCAAATATTATTATTGAATGTAACTGAATATTACGGAATCTTATTGATGGGAAATTACAGGTAATGACAATGAATCGAGCGGCACTAAATCGATGCAGAAAACAAAAATATTTACGTTTCGTTAACAAAATTCGGAACTCGGTGGTAAACGCTATTAAACGAGAGAATCGAAATAAAAATCCAATTCCTGGATTAAGTCAAGTGGGTGATGTAAAAACTCACATTGGAATTCGCATTGTTTGGTTTTTTGTTATTATGGTCTGTTTTTCGGCATGTGTTTACCAAATTGGAACGCGAATAGCACACTACTTAACGGTCCCTATAGTAACATATGTCATAAATGGGGAATTAACAAAAGGAAAATTGCCGATGTTCACGTTATGTACCAGAGACACAAAAGAATCGGAAGATTTTATCGAAAAAATACCAAATTTAAGAAATCGCCAGAACTACCCAGAAATGGACTCGTTAGTAAATGTGAAAAATCAATCTGTAGATACTCTATGGAACCTAATGAACACAAGCAGTATAATAGAATATGCTAATCTGATGAAGGTATATTGATTTTTTATAGTAACGGTACCGTATATATTTCTATAATCGACTACTTTCGAAATAATTATATGGATTTTTGTTCAATAGAACGCGCAATATTTTGCGCGATTGAATCAAAGACCGTACAACTTGGTACTTGGGATCTGTGCTCAAATATATCACGGTAATTTTTTGCAGTATTTTTTTTGCCAAAAAAATTCTACTGTTGTAATTCTATTGTTCAATTTGCAATGCGCTAAATTTTATTGGGTTACAACATTTGCAGCTGAAGAACAGGAACTAGGAAATTCAACTCTAACAATGCAAATTAAATTAGCTTATCCTATACTAAGAGGGCCAGTTGCAAAAGAGGCAGTGACATTATTGGTAATCCAACAAGAGTACAAATCGATGACCCTTTATCCGGAATCCGCGGGACCAGACAGACTTAGAATTTCTGTAAAAATAATTATTTGACAAGCTGAAAAGAAATATTAACAATCAGTAAAACGTTAAATATGCATGTAATAATAATCATCTCTTTATGGAAACTCTGATTTTTTTCCCCGGAAGGTGCAGTGTAAACTTATTTCAAAGTCCACCAGTGAAAATAAGCTAAAACATCAAAAAAATATAGCATAATCACAGAGCACGTAATTGGTTCAGTATTGAGATAATGAATTCACTAAACTTTGCTTGAAACTTAATGAACAGATGTCCGGATTTCACTACGCCGGATAAAGGGTCGTCGACATATACCGTATTTGAATTTTAGTAGCAATTTATTACAGTAAATAATTTATTACTTTAGGCATCAATTCAATCACAGGATAGGAAATTATTTGAAACATCAAATATTTTGTCATTTCTTATCAAACGTGAGGTGGAACTTTCGATTTTTACGAATGAAGTAAATTTCGCTTTGCAAAAGATGCTTTAAGAGGCCATTCAGAAATTACGTTACGGTCCAAAGGCGAAAGAGGAGTTCAACGGTGGCGGGCGAGCCAGAGGTGTCACTTGGAGGAGGAGGAGGGGGAGGGGGGTTGAGGGAAAACGTGACATCACATTCGAAATTTTTGTTACTTCTTCAGCATTTTTCCAAAAAATAATTTTGATTGGCGTGACGTCACAAAGGGGGTGAGGGTTTAAAGTTTTTGATGGAAGAGGGCCCCTCTTCCATAAATGATGTCACACTCCAGGGGGAGGGGGGACAAATGGGGGACAGGGGAAAGGAGAAATAGGAGGGGGTAGTCATGGTAAAAGAAAGTAAGGTGAGCAGTGTGCAAGCGTTGAAGACGAAAAATAAGCTGCTTTGCGCTTTTAGTCATAATTTTTACCTTGATTGTTAGAAAAACAATTGTAACATCAGCCTTGTCTCAACGTTAGTAAATTGCCATTGATAATTGGCCAATGGAATGAGAATACATTGTCGTCAAAAATCTGCGTAACAGCACATCCTACTTTCTTCCACCACAGGGATGGTCCAAAAATGGCAATTTTGGCGTGACGTAATTAATAAACGGCTCCTACACAATTCGTATAATGAAATTTGATTGTAATGCAGTACACATTCCTAAATACCACACGTAATCCTTGCGTCAGCATGGAAGACTATGAAAAATGTGAAGATGAATGCATCCAAAATGTTTATCGCAAATATTTTAACGAGTGCAGGTAAGTTGTGTACAAAACATAACAAAAATATTTAATTCTCAATTAAACTTTTAGATTTCCTTTTATGAGTGAAGAAACTCTTTTGCCGTATTGCAAAACATCAAGTGATATTTTTTATAAGTTTTTGAATTTAATGCTTGAATATATCCGTACAAATCCACGCCTTCACTGTAAATGTGCACGAATTTGTCACCAAGTGTCATTTGGCGCTGAAGTAATTGCCAAAGCCGACCAAAATAATATAATCGTGATATCAATGCAACGAGGTATTCGAGCAATGATTGAGAGACACGGGTACGAATTTATTTCACTATTATGTGATATTGGGGGAAATTTGGGATTATTCATTGGATTGTCGTGCTTATCGATCACCAAGCTTGTTGCTACTTGCGTTCTGGATGGCGTCTCTTACTGGATACAATCAAAGAAACACAGCAAATTTTCTAAAACAGTTGATACCATTATCGAAGTGGAACTGACAAAATGTTTAGAAGCAAAAATTCTCCTAGACAAATTACAAATTCGAAATTTGTCTTTGATAAACGTGATTTATTACTGCACGGTTGCTATAGCTGCTGTGTTATCCACTTATCAAACTTACGACAGAGTAGATTTGTACTTTAGTTATCCAGTGGAAATTTCTGTAGATGTTGTTACAGATGAAATTGTACAATTGCCTAGTATTATAACTTGCTCTTTGTCAAGTACGATACGTATTCATAAAGAAGAGCAAGCGCAATTCCTTAATACCACGTGCGGGAAGATAGACCTTTTGGATTTATTAGATAAACCTTCGAAATTTGCTGGAAATACCGAAGAATTGTGGAGGGCCTCTGACGTCACCGGCGATTTTGGCGTAAGCAACCCTTTCTATTTCAAACACACCCTTAGAGTTTGTATAATTTAGGATTTAAGGAACAGTAGTACGAATTGCAACACTATTTTCTCCGCATAAATTCTGCACCATCACGCGGTACCAAACTATTAAAAACAATATGTGCGTATCTCTAAAAAATTCGTATATCGTTTCGAAAAAAGAAAACGTGAAATCGAAAGTGACTAGCCATTGAACGCGCCTTTAGTGATTCACTAAAAATGACGCAAAAGACATCTCGTCCGGTTTAAAAAAACTGTAGACGGTTAAAATGGGTGGTTTAGCGCTGTTAACCCTTTAACTCCTGGTACAGAAAGTCGACGTTGGTTTCCTGATACACACTCAAAGGCATAAAGTAAAAGCGTTATTACGAGCTATACTACATTGTCTGCTAGGATTGCTAAAATTCTTTTGATGTTTTGTTACTAATCACTAGGAGGACAGCTCAGCAGAAGCTGCTATTTTTAAACTTTACCATTTTGCAGGGAAACCAGAAACTTGCTACCCCACCTTTTGCAATAACACACAAGTGTAAATACAAGTGGCGTAATTTTTTTTATAATTTTATTGGGCTTAATTTCAGCCGAAAATGGCACACATTATGGTAGGCGATATATCAACATTTTCCACTGTGTATGGAAATTGTGCCAGAGCCACAGTGGGTAGGAATATATACACAGAAATTACTAAACTCTTACGTTTTAAACAAGTTCAAGCATATTTATTTTATAGGTCCGATAATATACGCTGGATTGCAAACAATATTAGCCACTATTACGGTGAAAGACGAATCATGTGATTGTCACTGTAAAGTATGTATGGCAGTAATAACTATAACGCTGATGATTTGTGTAATAGTTGAATTAATATAAATTGCCAGGCATTTGTTATAACCAACAATGATCAGTTTAGTGTGAAGAATATGATCTACTATCCCTGTGATAGCATTGTTAACACGAAATTCACCCGCCAAACGGTGTAATTTGTTAAACTAATAAAATAGCAATAATTTTAAAGTGTGTCTCATAATATTTCCAGGTTTTGAAAATTAATTTACCAGGCAAACGTTGTGAATCAAGTGAAAACGTTACAAAGTGCGAAGAAATCTGTTATAAGAAAAAACTTGACGATTTAATAACTTCATGCAGGTATAAAACTTTGTTCATGTACCATTAATTGACACATTTACGCAACTTGTTCATTCGTGTGTAGATTACCATCCATGACAAACTCGAGCAAGCCTTTTTGTACAACTTCTGTTGCAGCAAAGGCAACTCAAGTGGCTTATTTCACTGCTTATTTACAAACCAATCCATCACGAGAATGTGGATGCCTTAACAAATGCAATGAAACCATATATATACCGAAAACTTACCATTTCGACTTTTCTGGTTTCACATGCGCTACATACAGTTTACCAAGTAACGTCCGTGAAGTTATTAGTCAATATTTGGCGTTTCCATTGGTTAAACTCTATTGCGATATTGGCTCCAATGTTGGGTTTCTGCTAGGGTTATCGATTCTGTCTTTTGCCGAGTTAATACAAACAATAATTAGTAAAGCGTCTTTAATGTTTTAATTTGCTGTTACATATTATTTTGTGTCAAATTTCCCTTTCTGTGGGTTTGTCAATTTGTAATTCTTACAAATAACAATTCACAGTCTGGCGAAATTCTTTACTGTATGTATTATGTTGTGCATTAAAAATGATACGTTTAAATTTAAGGTGTGAACAACGGATAGCACTGTATAGTGACTTTAATGGCAAACTCACTACGTCATCACGTATTTCTGCAGCCTTGATAAAAAAATGTATTATGTAAAATGGTAAATGTAATGTAACACCATCAGAAATATGTGCTAAACCAACACTTCCCAACTGGCATGGTCGAATTGGTTGCATCTTAATTTGTAGTGCCTAACATGTGAATAGGTTTCTTATTTCAGATAGGTAAAACGCTGTATTTGATAATTTAAAATTTGTGCTCTGGATCAATTTAACATTATTACGACACATCGTGAGTAGAATGTTACGGAGTAGAAGATTTTCACTAGATTTGCTATAATTTCTATGAAATATCGCATTATTTAACATTGTGGTGCAATTGCAAATTTAATATTGCTGATTGTTGTGAGTTGCTGCTATTTAAAACAATACTTGCTTATTATTACAAATGTACAGTATACGGTATACATAATTTAAATATGAGAAAAACTAAACACCAAATGCGGCACTGATAAAAGTGACAATCCTAATACAATTCCAATAATACTACCAACATGGCACATTAAGGAAATGAAACCATATTTAGACTCTTCAATTACGTTCTCTATTAAATTACTCAATGGATAAATATGCATTTCAATCCATTTCTTATTCGGTACGAATAGAAACCAATGAACTTTGTGAATTACTTTAACGCAAGCTCTAATACAGCCACATGATTGTGCAATATTACTCCTTAACATTATTTCAAAATATTTCGAGTAAGATGCCTTGGCACGTACTGCAGAATCGCACAATGGCAAAGTGTTATTTTCCATAAATGGTAAACTGCAAGATATGTAATAATGTGAAATTACGTTAATGTTATAAACAGAGAATATGTATTGGTTGTAACCTGCAATTTAGCAAATTTAGCATTTTGGTTTGATAGCAGTTTGTTGCACAGATTTCGAAATGATTTGATGGCACACAAGGGTTGGATTTTGAATTGTGCCGTGTAATTTTTGTTGTTTCAAAGAAGATTCCATTGTAAGATCCATTTAATACATCAAGCTTATTTCGAATTATCGAGTGAATGGATTTGCCTACAGGTCGTTTGTAAAGCTAGACCAAAATAATTGTAAAATTTATAAGAAAATTTTCTACGAATTACTTTTCTCAAAATCATACCTGAAATGTTGAACATTTGGGGATACGAGCTAATGTCAAATGGAATGAAACACCAGGGCCCATACCAACAAACTGTTGCGGTTCTAATAGGACATGTTAAAAATTTTACAACTTTATGAACGCTCGATTATTGCGGTGTATTGAATACTGACTGAAAGAAAATTCAACGCATTGTCCAAACGGTGTTGCAACCAAACTTGAGTCCACCTGTTCAGTCGTGTTAAACTGCAAAATAAACATGTAAAAATTTTACATGTTGCATTATATAGTTCCATCGCAAATTACTTTTACGACTGGCTCTATTTCCCACAATTGCTTAAGCGATGATTTTTTAGGAGTGAAATTAACCAAATCCAATAACGTAACTTGACAAATATTTGTGTTGAATTTTTTTGCAAAATTTTTTTTCCAAGTAAGAATTTTAAAATTCTCACTGCATGCAACTAAATTCGGAAAGTAAATTGTTGTATTTTCTGATAGAACTATTTTTGTTGTCGTTGGTTCATCCAAATACATTAATATTTGCTGTATGATTAAAAATGCTGACAAAGTAGTCAGTGTGGCG
>JAQIWS010001018.1:0-13890 GCA_034696085.1 Stigmatogaster subterranea | reverse complement strand
GTTGTTTGCCTTTTCGTCCTCCTTAAAAGTTGATTTATTTTACGACTATTCCTCGGATCAGCAACTGGTTAAGTCGTTTATTTAATTGATGGTATTCACTTGGGAAACGCATTTGACGTGACCTGATTGATACTGGTTAATGGCAGGGTAGAAAAGAGAGATCTATCGGGGATTTTCTCTTCCCTCTATCATTAAGCCATGTGTTTTACCATTTACTTGTGCTGAAATCGGCGTCGTGAAGTGAAGAGTGCCCGTGACAGTTAGCCTTAAACCACAATTCCAGCTTAGTAGCTTACGGACTAAGTTTGGCAAACGATAGGATGTAAAGCTCGAGGGAACTCCCTCACTAAACCTGAAAGTGATTCCAGTCATTAGAACAACTGCACACTTGTATCTGTTGTGTGTCGTGGGTTGTTATTGCGCTCTTGTATTTCTCCAGATAATCGTTTGAACAGGTGGTTGGCACTGGGGAGAGCGTTTGCAGCAAATTGATCAATGAATGGTTCTAGTGTAGATTAGACTCCGGAGTCGAGGCTGAATTTTGAAACGCGTGGTCAGGGTGCGATACAATAATTCACGGAACTCGGAGGAGAGGATAAGTTTGGTTATCTTAATGAACTATAGTATCGTTGTTGCGTTATCTGCCGGTTGTGCTCTCGTGTAATCCCATCGAGTCTTCTTAACTCCATTCACGTTCTAGTCGTCGATTGTCGTGTCACAATGAATGACCCCACCGACAAGTCTCAGGGGTCGGCCCTTAAGCGAAAACAGTAATGTTGGCTGCCTCTGATTTGATCCTGCCAGATGAAATGGAGTGCTTCTCATATACCTGGTTCTCCTGCAAGCTAGACACGTCGTCTGTGATTGTGGCTCATGTTTAGTTCGGTTTTTTTCTTTCTTTCCCCCCGCTCTCTTTCTTTTTTCTCTCTCGATTTCATCCTACGCATCCTAACCGAATCCGCTTTGAAGTGCTCAAGTTTCTTAGATGCAACGATTCCGAAAGTAGTGTCCGGTGAAAGCAAAAAGCGATTTCGTTTTAAACTGGTTAACTTTGTACCGAGTGGAGAAAAACTGAGTTAGCATTTTTCTTCTCTGCGCCGAATCTTGCCCGAATGAAACTTGTCTCTTATCAAACATCGAGTGTGGAATAAGAAAAATCACCATCTTCATCTTTAGCTGAGGCGTGAGTTTTGAAAATACCCTACGATGAAACGCGCGTGGATGACCCTCGACTGAACCGGGTCTCAGTCCTCTTTCTCTCCCTCTTCTATTGTGGTCCGCGGTACGGACACCTTTTCACCTCATGCGCACCTTTGTGGCTGTTGTGGCTTACAATAAATCACGAGTTGCACGAGGGGTGAGGGGTTTCGTCTCGCGCCCCCTTGTCCTTTTTTCAACATCTGCGACAAAGAATCTTGCGGTGGCGTCTACAAATGAACGTTGGCCTAGCCCCGTCTGTACATTCATTCCCCTCGTTTCTCCCCATCCCGCTCTCCATTTGCTCCGCGTTCAGTAAAAGAGGGAGTGTGCAGCGGCTGAGGGTGTGCGAGGAACCAGAACTAATGTTATTTGGAGGTGGCGGAGGGAGACATCTCTCTCTTTTCTCTCTTTTCTCTGTTCTGACTCTCGCTTTAACTAAGGCCTCGTGGATGGGAGTGGTTGGTGGCTTTTCTCATCAACTGCATATGGCGAACCGTAGCGACGCACCAGTCGTTTGCAGGAATTAAAACGTTGAGTGAAATGTTGTTGGTCGTTATTTTATGGGTTTGTTGATAGGATTATAATCCAGTCGAGTTAAGTACGCCGGATGAGTAAAGTTGGTGGTTGGTAGTTTGGTTGGTTAGTTGGATAATAGTTAAACTAGCGTGTTACGTCGTTTTAATCTAAGTTTTTGAAACGGCAAAGCGGAGTAATTTTTGAAAGTAGCGTGAAGAAATGTAAACGCCGCGGTTAATTCTCGACTCGCAACTCGACAAACAATTGCAAATTGCCACGATGGATTTGACTCCACCGTGTGAGTTTTGGTCGTAAGCTCGTTAACAACGCGTTACTTAATCATCATCAACATCTCGAGAGGAGTCTAACTCGCTTGTTTGCTATTAATGGGTGCCAAGTCGTAAATCTTCACCTTGAGAGCTTAAGTCGTTGCGATTCAGTCGCGCTCGCTACTTACAAAGTAGACCGAGGTTTGAACATAATTAGTCAAAGTCCAATGAAGTGCTAATGCTCGACGCGAAATAATAATAAAAGTCATAGGGGTCTGCCCCTTGACCGGTCAAATCGGCGAACGGAACAGCTCGGCTCACTTGTGCATCGTTGTCACGTCATATACGTAATGAGTTGTATATGGTTCGTTTGTGTTAGTGGACTTAAAGAGCGCTTGGGTGTGCCTCGACTGGCAAAAGTGAACAATCAAGAATTTGTGGTGCCTTCACTTTACGAATCGATAGGAAGGTGGTGGAGGTAGATGACTGGGGAGGGGAACCTATCTCACGCGTTACCTGCAGCCTCTTGTGGCAGCAAAATCGATACAGGTGCAATTTTTCTCCCTTTTCCTATCTTATGCTTTGTTACTCTTTATATTCGCAGCGGAGGAATTTGCGTGTTGTTTTGCATAAACTCACTCAATGTCTTTCTTTAAGCGAGCGTCGGAGGCACGGAGGGAAAGGGAGATGCGTAACGGGTTTTCTTACGGAAGGTCATTGTCCATTTCTATGCAAATGAAAACAGTTAAAGTTGAGGTGCACATTCTTTCCACCTGGTTGCCACCGACGTATTTTTCTCGTGCGGATTGGGAAGGCACGAAAGCAAAATCATTACCCATTATGCACCCCCTACATCGGTACGATATTTGAGAAGAAGATAGTGCAATAACAAGGCGAAATGTGTCTGAATTTGCAGTTGCGTACGCGCAACTTTGCTTTTGATATTCAAAAGAGGGAAACATTTGAGCGGAGAAATTCATCTGTATAAACATCATTAATTTTCTCCCCACGCTAAACAGGAACGCTCTCTAACGACCAACGCCTTATTTCCAACTTGGAGTTGAAGAGTGGAATTGCGCTTCGTTATAATTAAATAGGGAGATGGAGGGAAAGAAAAAGGAAAAATTAAAAAAAAAAATCTCCTTTTGCCAACCTTAATCTCGAGATGAAAACTTTACTTTTATATAAAACCACAGATGCATTGAACAGGCGAGCAAATTGCATCTCAAAAGTGAAATTTGTATTGCGCTGCATGTGAAATAAGCCAGGTTAGTAGTCTTCTCTCATGTAGCTAAAATTAATTGCTGCGGAGTGCAGTAATAGCATGTAAAAGGCTTCATGGTCGGCCGGAGAGATAAATTCCATTATTTCATGCTGTAAACTGTCTCTTGACACGATTCGATTCACTTGCACTGCGTGAAAGCAATTTCGCTTTATATTCCTCGTTATTAATTTTTTTTTTCCTTCAACGCGTTCCTTTTTTGTTCGCTGTTCGCTCGTACAACAACAACTGTAATAATATTCGTGTTATTAAAATCGTAAAATAAGACGGGTTTGTTATTATTTTACAGTTAAGTAATGCCTTTCAAGAATAAAATAAAAAGATGAAGGAAGGAAAAAAAGGGATAAAATATCAGCTAGTTTTATGAGAACGAGTGATGTTTACAAAATATGGCGGTATAAATTTATACAAAAATAACAACCACGGGCGAACACGGTTATCTATCATCTTTTGTTGTTTGCGCATTTCGGTCTTATAAGGTCACAACCACAATGTAAACCACATTTTACATGCTGCAAAAGTTCCGGTGAAAAATTCTTGGCTGGGAGCTAAATTAGGTTGGGTTGGTACCACGTTGTTTTTGTGACGCTCGAACTTGTAATCTTTGGCAGCTCCTTAAAAATCACAACTTTAATAATCCCGTTCGTGAAAAAAGGTCCATTTGTGTGCGGGGCAAACTTCCGAGCCAATGTCTTGACTCAGTCGAAAATCCACTAAGACGTGTCTATGTGGTCGAGCTGTGTAACGCGACAGCCATTGCTTCTTTGGTATTCAGTCGGCGTTAGTGTGTCACTCCCATATTCTCAGAACATTGGGTGCATAACTTATTTACTTACGCGTCAAAAATGTGACCAAAGGAAAATAGTGAGAACGTCTCGGGAGCAAAGAGAGAAATGTTTGTTATCCAATAACTCACTTCGCGCACGCGAAGTTTTTAATGAATGCGCTGCGAGGAAATTAGTTTTCACTCTCGACTGGGGAGTAGTTTCGATAAAGAGTTTTCTTCTCCCCTCTTTTCTTTCGTCTCGTTTTTTTCTTCTTTTTTTATCCCCGCGTGCAAAGTTGACGACAGCTCGTTCGTAGTAAACACATCAGCTGCAATGACTCAAGTTTGCGTGGATATCCTGGATATCTTTTTTCCACTTCGACTGTGACTCATCCACAACTGCCAGAAATCTCCTGTGGGGGCTTGCTGTCTTTCTTACGATGAAAGAGATGGAAGAGGAGGATTGTCAGCAAGACGGCATGGTCTAAAGCCACTGGATTGATTGGTCATGGTCTTCCATACATTTCTGCCTGTTTTTCTACTTTCTAGTTGGGGAAGAGACCCGCTTTCGAATTCCGACGATGATTGTATAGCTTTCTCTACTCATCCATTGCAGCAGACAACACGAGACTACGATATTTATTTCCTAATCTGAAGCGAGAGAAGTTTTTTTTTTTTACTCTTTTATTTTTAGATCGAATGCCAACGAGGAAAAATTGGTCTCGCGGTTAACTGAAACTTGAGAAGTGATTCGTTCGATTTACCGGTAATCGAAAACGAGCTGGGGAAAAAGGATTGAAAAATAATTTGTTATTCCGCTTTTTAATTTATTTTTAAGAATCCACAAAATTATTTATCGTCGGTGGTTAAAAATGTATGTTTCAGTGACGTAATTTCGAAAGCGGAGCAGTGAAAAGAGGTAACTGCTAGTTGTGGGAAATATCATCAATCATCCAAGGACACTTGAAAGGAAAACTACTTGTAGTTTGTTCTCCGCTTCGTACGTGAGGGAATAGATGATTTGCACATCTGTTCCTTGATGGATGGTGCTCGCACGTCGCGAGGTTGCTTTTGACCACACCTTTCTCTTTGTACTGTACATAGAATGAAGTGTTCCGAGTTTTGCTGCTATTCCCCACTGACCACCTGTTGTACACGGTTCCTTACTTCCCAGTGCGGAATTCATTAGCGACAATGTTATTGGATAAATATGTAAAGTTTGTCTTGTCACGAAACAGCAAACACATCATCTACATAAATTTAGTTTTATTCCTTTTCCCATATTCGCTGACAAGGAACACTGCGTGCAATCGCTAAAAACAGCCCGCAATAAAGGAGAGGAAAAAAGTGAAAAGTAATATTTTAAGTGTGAGTTTTCCTCCTATCCTTGGAGTCAGTGCAGGTTTTAGGACGAATGCTCAATAAATTGTTGTCTGATGCGGTCCTTGTGGCAATTCCCACTGCCATAACCTGTTTTTCATCTTAGTGGGCCAAGTGAAGCGTAATTAATTTACCCACTCGTTTGTCCCAAAAACACACTTGAGAAGTTTTTTTTTTTCCGCGGAGGAAATGGAGTATTTTCTTTCATCTTGTCAGCACAAATTTCGAGAAATGAGAGCGTAAACGTGTCATATGGCACGTACTTGTTATTTAACATGTCGTGACAAATTTCTCCACTTGCAGGAAATAAAATGCGCTCACGATGTGTTACAGCGCGAGAAACTTTATTGCTCGGTTGTGCCCGTAGCAGTTGCCTCGTAGCTTGACTGCTGAATTAACAGTACGTGGATGCAATCTTCAGCCGGTGTGGGTAAATTGTGATTTATAGACAGTGAGGTCAGGCAGAGATGAGTGCGGAGCCATTTCAGTGGGAAGAGTGTTTGGTATGGAACGCACTTGTGTATGTCAGCAAATTTACAAAGGTGAAAACGTTTATGTACCTTCCAGGAACGGAGCGGGGAATGGCAGCAATGAACTCGTCGTATTTGTGCCATCATCGCAAATAGTTAGAACAGTTGTTTCGTTTGATTGCGGCAGTTAGTGATGAGGGTGTAATAAAACCGAATCATAATCTACTGTACAGCTGCGAGAGACTAATTTGTGGCGCGGGAGATGAAATAGTCTGTACAGTTTATTCTTAATGGGAAAGGCGATAAGTGGCCTGAGAACAGGCGCACGTGGTTTGACGCACTGCATGTGTGCTGTTTGACGTTTAGATGGAAAATGTTTTTCTTCTTATCTTATATTTTTTTTCAATATCTGCCAGATGGGTCGATTTAGTAAAGTGTCGCGGATGCTTTCTTTGATCATTTATTAATTTTTTTGTATCGTTTACCCATCCGTCAACAGGGTGACGACATTAATTCCGCATTCTTGTCGTCGCCTGGTTAAACACAATGTTCGAAAAAGAAAAAAAAATGTACAGACGTGTATTTACGCAGTCGCGGGGGAGGAGTTGTCAGGAAGTTGTAGTCATTGTGTGTCTCGTCATCAGACCATCCGGTAATGTTGAAAGGTCGATGGAGACGTCGCGCGAAGTATTGTAGCGTAGTGTGAGCGAAGTGAACCTTCTTTCCGTCGTTGTGCTCTGCAATTAGTTTAAAAATAGATGGCTCGCCTGCTGAGGTTTTTTTTTTTCTTACTTAAATTCATTTGTCAGTTACGTAATTATTTAGTGAAAGATGTGAGTCAGTGAACACTTTAGTGTTGTTTTTGTTTCTGGGATAAAGAACGCTCGTGTCAGAAGATTATTAAGTGTTTTTCATTTAAGATAATTTTTTTTTTTTTTTTTTTTTTTTTGAGGAAAAAAAAAGAAAAAAAAAGAAAAATAAAGCGGAGGAAATGGAAAAAAAATTAAAATTAAAAAAAGGAGCTTAGGTTTTTAAATAATTACTCGGGGTGGTGATGAACGATGTACGGTTAATTAACTTTGGAAATGTGAGGAGTAAAGTTGTTTTAAAATTTTGATCTTTTTTTTTTTTTTCCTACAGAGATCGTGTTATTCAGATTGGTTTCAATTTGAGTCGGTCTGTGCGGGTCGATATCTGTCATGTTTTATACCTGTCAGCAGTTGTTATCTTAGTGGTTCATCTTAGTGGAAGCTCAGGTGACGTCGAGATACAGAGAGGAATCGGTTTCGAATGTCGTTGTCGTCGCTGCTTGATGCACCTTTAATTGCGTTCGTCTGCTCTCGCCTTTTACGCTGTTTGCGCGTCATTCGGAGTCATTGATCTTGTTGCTAATGAGGTTAACATGAGTGTAGGCTTAATGGAATTGCAGAGACCAAAAATGCTGACCCAATCTAAAGCCGCCCGGTTTCTAAGCTGCCCATTTGAGAAGATAGACGGACTGAGAACCGCAGTCCTCGTCTCTTCTCTTCTCCAGCCAAACTTCCTAAAGCGAAATAATTTGCGAGTAACGAGAGAATTTCGAATAACTCAAGAGTTTATCTGATTTTTGAGAGTGTCCCTAACTGGTGCAGTTAGATTGTAATTCGCCCGCAGCTATGGAATGCGTCCGTTGCTTCGTTCTAAGTGGTGGTTGTTGTTTGTCATCTTAAACTAACTAAATTCGTAGCGGTAATGCCCGCGAGTATCAAATTGGGATGCGAATATAATTAATACGAATGCGATAGGCGTACGTACACGTAATTAGTGTAAACTTATTGGTTTGTGCTTGGGTCTGCGTCTACTTCGTGAGGGTAAAAGTGCGTGGATGCCCTTGAGTAATGTGGTTTCCACCTGCCGTCAACTGGGGAGTTCTAACTTTTCCAGGGAGCTCGCCTAGCGAGCAGCTGGGCGGTACGCGGTGGTCGACAGGTGGGCGCCATTTCAGCATTTGTGGCAGATGACATGAAAATCACGCCTTTCCCTAATGGATGGCAAGGACCCCACGCGCCTCGTGTGCGAGGGCGCGTTGTTTTGCTCGACGAGGCCACGTTGAAGAGCTGCGCGTTTGTTTAAGGTCGTGACATCGAAGTTGCAAAAGTAGCATGAAATGCACTGAATAAACACAGCACATTTTCGGCTTGTTGCACTCATTCGCGGCGTATGAAAAATTCATGTTGAATTTATACTCTATAAACATTATCTTCGTGATCATACACGTTAGATAAAATTTGTTCAGACTTACATATCCATTATTCTATTTATGCTGTGATTATACAGTCGAGCTTTAATGTTATTTTTTTTTTGGGGTGGATGTGTGTGTGTCCATTATTTAAATTTTACTAGTCTAGAATATGAAATGTATAACAGGAGACAATGACAGCTGTTTTCTTCGCAAACATTACTGAACATATTTTTGTGGTGGTGTTGTTTTGTTTTGTTTTGTTTTGTTTTGGTTCGCTACAACGCACGCGTAGTATACACGTAAAGATTAACGTGGAAAAATTTGGCGAGTGTTTACCTTTGTGCGTGCTTGTTTGACTTTTAATTATTTTTGTCGGTTACTTTCCTTTGATCCGTGCACTGCGTGATTTCTGGTTATTGCTGAAATTGCGTCGAATCACCAAAGATGTGGTATTGAATTTCATTTTCTTTACGCTTACTGCTGGAAACAGAAATCTCCGCAATTGTTTTCGTACGTAATAACGACGACAGAAAAATAACCTTCCATACAATTTTTTAAATTATTACTCTTTTCTTTAATCTTCCGTTAGTTTAGTGCTTTTCCCCCGCTACTGATTATTTTGTGTGTGTGCGAGTGTTTTAAATTATGAAGGTGTGACGTAAAGGTTATGCCGTATTGATCGTAAAATAGCAGTGGTTGAGCTAAGCCGTGATACTGAGTAATTGGCAGCTATAGGCTGTTTATGGATTTCCTGCAACCAACGCAGCGCCGTAATATTTTCCACCAACGTTTTGCCAGTGTGAGAGACGAAGGGGGAAAAAAAAGGAGAAAAGAAAAAGAAACGGTTGATAAGAGAATGAGGGAGATTGATGGCGCGAAACATTTGTTTTATGAACTCATAAATTGGAAGTGTTATTTCGAGGTTAAAGAAGAGTGCATACTCTGTAGCAATATTTTTCGTGTTTTGAAGTAAGGAAAAAAAATTATCCTAATTTAATATAATTTTTTCCCACTTTTTTGCAACTTTTTTTTTTTAAATAGTGAAGTGGTTAGTTTTATTTCATCTCGTAAATATCACGCTTTAAAAAATCTAAGCAGAGGACGGAGATTAGCATGCATTAAAACGTTCACCACCTGTGCGTTTTCTTACTGAGTCGAATAGACTGGTTGCACCTGCCTGTCTCAAAAACCATAGTCGGTTGTAATTTAACCAACATGATTTTCCTTCGCTATCTATCCTCTTGCTTTTGATGAATTTGTGTGGGCAGATGAGTGAGGAAGCTTCCCCCACTTTTCCCTCTCTTTCCTTCCCCAACCACCCCCTCCTTCCCATTCCTCCACCCTCACCACTTTTTTTTTTTTTTTTTTTTTTTACTTTCTTGAAAAAAAAAAAAAATACATAAAAAAAAAAATTCGGTTTGACAGCCAACACCTGCTCCCAACATAAAATTACTCTTCTTTTACTGATGAGTTCTCTGGATCTGCGTTGTCAAGGACAAGTGACGTAAAATTCAAGCTAAGTGTGCGCAGTCAGGCTTTGATTTTTGTTTTAACATTCGTTGCGTGAGATGGTGGTAATAATTTTTTATTTTTTTCTTCTTCTTAAATTTTTACTGTATAATTCAGGGGTCTTTGTCTGGAAGAGAGTGGACAAACAAGTTTTTGTCCGTCTGGACGGGTTGTTCGGTTTGATGTGAACGTTTCGAGTTCTGTGGGGAGTAGTTTTGTTCGAAGACTTTGCACTCGTTTGAGGGCTGGGAGAGTGTCGTAAATGATTCAGGTGGGTTCAAGATGAATGTCCGGTTTTTCCGAAGTTATATATCTCGGCAGTGAAATTTTTGCGCGTTTATAATTTAAAGATCAAATTTTTGGAATTTTGGGTAACTGAAGTAGATCGGCGTTTTTATTACATTATACGTCTAGTTGAATTATAAAAATTGGTTTCCAACTTGTTTCTTTTTATATCCAGAACAATTTGGTTTGGACTTTAGAAGAAATAAAGAAATGAATAAAATAAGAATAAAAAAAAAAAAGAACAAAAGAAAAGGAACAAAAGCAAGTGGTGCATTTCCAATTGGTTTGGGATGACTATGCGAAGGGCCATTCACTTTCCTTATTTTTTTTATTTTTTATTTTTTATTTTAACCTTTCCTTTTTCTTTTTTGTCCGTTTTTATTTTCACCCAAAGATCTATTTGTTCAGGTAGAAGGCTCCATCACAATAGCCTCACACTCCCCTTGTCTGAGAGGGCACGAGGAAAGGCGTGGGAAAGAAGAGCGTAAGAAAGATCAAACCAATTATTAATTGTGACTGCAGTAAATTGAAATAGAATAGGTAGACTGAAAGTAGTTTTAGTACGTCGTAGCGAAATTTTCTCGAACCTCGTTTTTCAAACGTCTTCGCGAAAAGGTAGGAAAAAAAAGGGAAAGAAAAGTTAAGAAGTAAAGTGAGGAGAGAAGATAATCTTAATGCAATGCGCATGTTCGGTCGTTGGTTGGTTCAGTAATCATGTTCTGTGACGGATACGTGTAATTAGAGCTTTCTCGGCAACTCGATGCCACTGCAAGCTAACGCCACGCAGAGGGATTGAGAGGTATTACTTTGGAGACGTTTCACTTTAATAAAGGGTGGGTGAATTGGGAACGAAGGATTAATGTTTTATTTTTTACCCGTTTTTGGTTTTTGGTTTTTAATTTTGTTTTTGCGGTTATTTTAGTGAAAGTGAGGATTAATTACCACAGCTGAGATCGAGAATGAAAAGGATTTTGTTACGTGAGATCACGAGATGATGCGTTTGTTTGCTTTTGGAGTTGCAGTAAATGTTTAATTTTTAATCCGACGTTTTTTTTTGGCGCGGTTGAAAATGAAATAAAGATGAATTTATGGGGAATGGTTGGTTTGAGTTATTAGTTTTTACGTTTTACGCTTTACCTTGAGAAAATATAATTGACTCGAAATCGGAGCTGGGCTGAAAAATAGTATTAAACTCCGGAGACACATTTCTCCGATGAAGACTCGAGTCGTTTGAATTGGTAAATTTAATTTCTTACTCTATTAAAGTGTTACTGCTAAGGAAAACCCACAGGCATTGGGTAATTGCTCATTTCTGAGTCGGGTCGAAAGCATTTGTCTCTGGTATCGTTTGCACGTGTAGGCAACACCAAAGTCAATTTTAATTGCTGTCTTATGTCAACGTGTTTATTTTGTACGGTTGGGTGTACCGGTTCTCCACCTTAAGCGACGTTAAGTTAATTTATCGCGGACAACACCGCAATTGATCATCGCGACGCCCTCGTGTTTATCTTCACGAGTAAACAACATCTTCACGCGTACCAAAGATTTTTGCTATATTAATATTTTAAAATGTTTTCCTATTAAAGTTGATACAAAAGCAGATTTTGCGCGTGTAGGTTTAATTATAATTGAAACCCTAACTCGAACGGACTGTGTGCGGGTGTTATTAGTACCAAGTTTTGCATGCTCCTTAACGCGGTGGTTAAAGTTATGAATCACCGCCTCGCGCGGTGGCCACAAGTTGACCAGAAACGATGCGGCGGTTTCTTGTTGTTGTTCGCTTAAAGTGATAATATAAAAGTGGGTTGTCCTCTTCCTTCTGATTTTACATTCTCTCGGTGCAACGAATAAGGACACGTGTATTTTTCAATTTTGCGTTCGAAAACAGAAGCGGAAAACCGATGATTGATAGATTTTTCCTTGTAAAGTTTTTAGATTGGATAAGTGAATGAGTTTTTAACGTTTTTTTTTTTTTGTGAGTACAGTACTTAAAGTTGACTGGAAAATAAAGAGAAAAATTTTTGTGAGCATTAAGGAGAGGAAAAAATGTTTACATTTTAAAATTAATCTTCATTTGAGTGTTGGCTGTGATCCAAAACATTTCAACTGTGATTAGTGTATTTCAAAGTGGATCCGGGTTTATTAAATTGATTACTTTTAGTATTTTATGTTTCCTTTTTCTCCGCGTTGTTGGTGACATCTTTCCCTTTGGCCTGGATTAGCGATGGACGAGCGAATGCGGATCTGCAAACAGGTCATCTTTAATGTTATCTTTACGTTGATGTGCGTGTCAACAGCTGTAATATAGAAAAGGCGGGTTGGTGTTCGTTTGTCTAGTCGGTTAACGTACGAGTCACAAAAGTTGCGAGTAAAATGGGTAAACTGGTGGAGTTTTAAAATCGTGCACAATACAAGTCTGGTGTAAAGGTCAATGAAGGTCAGTGTGCGTTGATTTGTATTCTGGACCCTCGTATTTTTGTCGGTTAGTGGACGGCAATAATTAAGGTAGACCTGTTTGGTGGCTTCTGCGAGTTGAATCCACTGAATTGTTATTAAAAAATAAAAAAGGAAAAAAAGAGGAGAAAACAATAAAAAAAAGTACATTAAGCAGAAACGGAAACTAAACAAAAAATGGCCTTGAAGTTGAGTGCAACAGGGCGCTGAACAGAAGGGTTGATGAGTCTTTGGAGAAAATGGATGACAGACTGAGGAGCCCTAGATTTTCATAGAAATAATGCCCTTAGGCCGTGGCCTCTTTTCCACGCCAGGTGAGAGGATGATGTTGCTGTTTTTGGCAGGGTGCACACTGAGCTCCAGCTTATTTTCCTTCTGAGGCAAATACGTGTCAAGAGGAGTCTTGACAGGAGTATTACATCTGTCCAATCACTTCCACGCTTCCGTTTTTCAATGAGATGACAAATGTTGGGTGGGATTTTTTTCGCTCCAATTTTTTCCCTGCTCCTTTTTCCGCCCTCGTCTTTTGTTGTTCGCTGTCAAATTTCCTCCCTTTTCCTCAACGCTGACGTCACGAAGATATTACATTTGCTTAATGGGTGCGTGGTGTGTAGCGAGGATACGAATTGACATGCTGCTGCATTGCACATTAAATATATTGGCGAGGCTGTGAAACAGTTGCTTTTTCCCGTCTTTGGATTTTAACAGCGAAAACAGTAAAAATTTTATTGGTTTGACTATTGCCTTTAGGCCTGGTTTGTAATTAACTGCATTGGTGCTGGCCAGATTTATGAATTGGAAATCGAGGAGATGGTGCTGGTATAAAAGTCAACTAGAACTGTTGCTTAAATATTGAAGGCAAATTAAATATTCAGATTATACTAGTTTTCTCAAAAGAGGTGGCTGTAAATGCCGTCTGAAAAAAAATTTAATCACTCGAAGGATTTAAGTGAAATAACGGTAGCTTTATATTCATTCTCAGTAAGGTATTAGTATAGAGCGTTTTAAATTTAAATTTTTCAAATTTTTCAAATTTTTTTTTTGGGTGAAAATTTATACGTTTTAAAGGAGGAAGTAAAAGAAAAGTTATATGTTAACACAACGTTTGAGAATTCATAATTGAAATTACGCGTGATTGAACCGATAAAATACCCCCTCCTCCATCTTTTTTTTTTCTTCTTCTCCCCCCCGACGGTATTTTCATTTTATTTTTCAACCCTCTTTTCGTCGAGGGGGTTTGGGGCATATAATGACACGTTACCGTACCTCTGTGTGGAATAATTTCGCAACCGTAAAATCTTTTTTTTTTCCTCCTTCTTCTAGAGAAGTTGATGCGTGTAACAGAAGCCTAGAGCAAAGGTTAGATTACTGTTATTACGTACTGTCACATCATACTATGCCGTTCACTCACGCATGCGCTCTTGAAACTATATACAAAAGTTTATTATTTTTTTTATTTTTATTTTATTTTATTTTTTTGGGGTACGTGAATGAAAAGAAATGTTTTTGGGTACAGACGTTGACCTTTATTTTATTTT